>JAVJGG010000050.1:4107688-4121328 GCA_035590195.1 Aviceda cuculoides
TGCCCTGTTCACAAAACTCCAGCAGTTTTACAGAGGCTGTTTTCTTTTCTTTAACGAATGTTTGAGACATTGACTATAATTTGTCAGACCATCACAATGAAGAAAGCTAATTTGCCTAAGTAAAATAAAATAAGCATAGTGGAAAAGGGAATACATAGACCCAGCTTGTTTCCACTTTATAGTGGAAGCCATTATAGAAGCCAATAGAAGATGTTATAAGCAGTGCCAATAATAATGCCTCTACTTAATGTTGCTGATACATCTCTATTTTCTTTCTTCCTATATTTTCCCTGCTTGGTATCTGCCTAAGACTGATTAAAAGAATAGGTGAAATGTTCAGCACTTTTGGGGACATCACTCATATGGGAAAAACAATACATTTCCCTCCAGTTTTAGGAAAACCAAAATATTTTAGTTAAAATATGGTAATTTAAAGTAAAATCATTCAAAAATCAATCCTGAGAAACATACCAGACTTTCTGAGGATGAGGTGAAGTGAAAATTAATGTCTTTTCCCTCATAAAAAATTCTTAAAACTAGACTGTTAAATAGAGAAAAAAACTCCATATTTTAGGGCTAGCAGTTTTTGCTTGGCAGTGATTTATCCTGGTGCCAATCCCCACTGAAATATAGTGAAATGTGTCCCAACTGCACACTTTAGATGACTTGTGAGTTCTTTAGAAACTTTTTAAAGTTTGCTAGCTAATTCTTCAAACACTTGTCTGTAATGACTACGGCCTAGTCCCTCCAAGCACGCTGAATATACTTGATCTCCACCAAATGGCTCAACAGCCTCCATCTCATGCCTGAAAATTAAGTAGGAGCTTTCTCATCCTTCTCACGGAGTTTGCCAAGCACCTATGGCGTGTGACAGCAGTGTGGGTGCCTCCATCCCCCCGCAACAGGCAGTAGGTCAACACCAAAAGCTACTTACAACACTGGTTCCATCAACTCAAGCAACAAAGGCAAGTTCAGTTACGGTGGCTCTGTAGATCCCAATTGTGCTGATTGCCTTTGTGGCAGTGCAGTTAGTTCCACATGAAAACATTTGTCTTTTTCAGTGTTCAAGTTAGAATGGGATGTTTAAATCAGATTTTTTTCCCCAAAGGCTTCCAATCATAGTCTTTTAATTCCAGAGTAATGAACTGGTTCCAGTTCATACTCTATCCTGTGTGCAGATCAGTTCTCATTCAGTTCTTAATGCAGCCAGAGGCTATCTATTAGCTATGTGCATTAATTAAACTACAGCTGACATATGTACTCAGACAGCTGGCTGGTGACTGAACAGCCCGTCTGTGTCTGTCCAAGAGAAGTAGATGTTTCTGTAACCAGTTCTGTCTTATAGCAAGGAAAAGGCATGGTTTCATACTGAGTCAATACAGCAAGTCCACAGGTCAGTCAGGCACTTGCTTGGTAACAGTAAACAACTAGATAAATTCAATGGGACTGATGGGATTTATATTAAAGTATCATGTAGAGACACGTTTACAATTTCATATATGTTGAATTGCCTGCATATTTGTAAAAATACATGCTATTTTGATATATAATACAGGAATTCAGAATGTTTTCCCAAGAGAAACTAAAATTTGTCCTGAACTGTTCCTGGGTGTGCATGAGTTTAAGTGCTCTCGTTCTAGTTTTAGAACTTTAATTTTAGTCCATTGGAATTCATATTCCACTTGTTATTACAATTAGACATTTTTAGAGCTTCTATAAAGCTGTAAGCAGACATTTGTTAAGTTTTAAAAGTGTATGAGTTCTATATGCTTGCCAATATGTAGAACTTCCAAGTTATGGGACTTGGCATATAGCTTAACCCAGGCAAGGTTGCTTCTCTCCTGTCAATGACACCAATTAAAAATGTTCTCAGTTTGTTCTTTTTCTTTATGTAGGTCAGTACTTCAGCTGTAGTTGTCCTCTAATTCTACCAGAATCTTGTTGCTCTTCTTCTAATTCTCTTAATAAAAGCCATAAACTTTGATTTTAGCTCTAGATAATGATAACTCTTTTAACTTGAACAAACGTTTATAGATCTTCAAGAGGATGGCAAATGCCACATTTCTGAAACAGAGCCTAGATTCAAATAGCAAGTCCCTATCTCCAACCACGGAGGAGATACAACTTAAAGAGTATGTTGCCAGAACACCCCCAAGAAGAGGTCATGTGCCCTTCTCTTCTCCCAGGCCATGCCAAGTCTCAGTGTGTTGTTGAGCTGTGTTGGTTTTGGACCAGGCTTGTAAGCTCGCTGTGAGGGAGAGCGCAGCTGATAGGGAGATGGCGGAGGAAAGCCACAGATCCTGCCACTGTGACCCAAGAGGAGGCTGGGCAGGAAGGGCCTCCCTGCTCTGCTCAGGCATTCAAGCTAAGCCAAGCCTCTGGGGATGGCTGTTGGCAATCCCGTTTTACATGCCAGGAAATCTGCTTACAGGGAACAACGTGACTTTAAAGTTACTACTCCAGATGTGCAATTTTTGGTCCACGTGCTTCCTCCCTCTTGTTCCTTTCCATTCACCCCCCCTTTACTACAAGTCCTTGAGGGTTAGTGAAAGTGATCAGGCAGCAAACCTTCCCCAGGGCTCTGCAGCATGTTTGCAGGGAGTATAGGATGTCAGCGTGGGGTAGAAGGGCCTCTGCAAGAGTTGGGGCAGTTTGTGGTTCCCAAATGGACAGAAGGATGGATGATGTCACTGAACACCCTCGTGAGACACATCAGGAGCACATCAAACAAAATAGCAATCTGAACAGTCAGTGTAAGCTTGACACATCCCTTAGCTACAGCCAATCCTTTAGGTAGGCATGCTCAGCAGCTCCAGAAAGGAAGCAACCAGAAAGCAATCAAACCGAACATACAGATTTCTACTTCCTATATGATAGTTAGAGCAGCCTGGCAAAACAGGTAAACAGTATTATGGCCCTTCCATTACCAGTACTTGTATACCCGGCTTGCAAGCACACAAAAGGGAAATGCTGAAATAGAAGAACAATCAAAGCTGCTCATAACATAAGTAAGAAAAATGACAAACTGTTCCTAAAAGAATACTGCCGGGGGTAATATAAAAGAATTATGTTTCAATAGTAGAGTCATAAAATCAGTGTGGCCAGTGTTGTTAAAGGTCATGCCAGGAATATGTCAGCCTCACAGACTGTGAAGTCAGAAAAGCTTCATCACTGGTACAGCTTGCTTTGTGCACCAGGATACACGTATGGGCTGTGCCATGAAGCACTGCTGCTAATGACAAGGTCTTGCAAGGTTGGCGATGCATACTTCCTTCGTTTTAGTTCCTTGTGGTCTATCTTAAGCAAGAAGCTCATAGTATTGAAACTCATAGTCCTGAACACACTAGTCTTCCTATAAACCAGGGAATCATGACTTAATAGAGTGCTATAAATGCCATTTCAAAAAACAGGGACTGAGGGAAAAAGTGACTGAATAACTTGCTCAAAACTACCTGGGGAGTTTCTGGTAGATCTGAGAAGTACACATAGATCTCCCAAGTGCTGGGTAAAATACCGAACCATTCTTTCTCTTGCTAAACTTCTATTGTCTGTTCAAGCATTTACTTAGGACAACAGCAAAATCTGAAGAAACAATATGAGAAAAATACATGTCCCCAGGGTCTCCTCTTGAATGGTACTAATTAAATCTAACACAAAATGGTAGCCAGTGAGTACTATAATATTCCCTTGACATTTAAGAAAAGGCCATATCCAACCTTTCTGAAGTCAAGAGGAGTCTCTCCAAGTAATCTCAGTGAATTTACGGGGGCAGGGAGGAGGCATGTAACAGAGATTAAGCACATGTTAAACAGATGCCAAGCTGATTAAAATATGAAAACCACAGACATGTACATGAAAAAAAGCCTAGTGTTTGGTGTTAGCTTACAGTTCAGGAAACAGTCCTTTTGGCTAAATCATGTCACCTGGTAACCCTGTACTGAGCACTTCATACCAGGTACTTCAAACGTTCTGCTTGAATCCACAAACATATTTAATCATATGTTCAGTACACAAATGCTCTGCCCCCATGTCACATACCTTTCCTTCCTCACATTTACCCCTTGCAGACCTAGCAGCCACTGCTCTCTGCTCAGTCCATGACCAACACTCCTTGTGTCTCCCCTTCAGTTCCTGCTGGCACTTCAGATGCTGGACTGTAGGTCTTTAGCTGTAATAACAGAAATCTAATTACTTTTTCCAGATTTTTGTATAAAAGTAACACAAGGGTCTGGGTACCTTTTATTATTCAGATGGCACGTTACCCAGATTCTTACTGTAACTGCCAGACACAACTAATTCTCATTCTGCATGATACTTTCATAAGGGTCTATCCACTGCTTTTTATATTGACGGAAGTGAAAGTTAGTAGAAATTGGCAAATAGTGATTCTCCAGCCAGGCTTTTAGAAGTCACAGCACAGCAACATGCAGCGTCCTGTTACTAGATCAGTGCCAAAGAGTAAACGAGCCAAAATTAAAACAAACTGTGAGGATAAAAAAACACACGAAGAAACAATTAGAGGTATTATCAAGGATATCAGACTCTAGGAGACCAAGTTAAATGAGACTGTTTTTCCATCTTCTAAATCACACAATCTTTACTGTCCCCTGCCCTATTTAAATTAAACACATTCAATTATTTACAAGTAGGTATATAACTGTAAGCATGCGACAATCCACCTGATTACTTCATTACATAAACTTTCTTAAATAATCTAATATCATATTATCTTTACCGTTGCTGCAAATCTAATTGAACCATGCAATGCAGTATGTGAAAAGCTGAATTCTAGAGGCTGGGCTGGTAAGCACATGTGTTGGTAGTTGCATTGGTGGTTTTGTGCCTCTATTTACTTTCTCTGGCTTCTGCTGGAGAAACTCATCCATGCTCCATATGACAGGTGGAGGTGGCTGGGTATTGTTAGCATGTCACACTGTTCTGGAGAACACTTTATTTCTAGGCTGTATCCTGACTTCTTGAATGGCCAAAGAACGATGTTTCTGGTATGAGCAGTACAGCTTCATAAGCTCATGCTTATAACCAGGACAGAAGTGGATTTACTAGATCCAGCAATTGCTTCTTCTTGCTTCTCATAGACTCACTCATTTCAAGGCCAGAAAGAACGTAATTCACCTTATTTGAGCACCTAACAGAGGCCACTTTATTTTATCCAACTACTCACGTTTTGAACTCAGTAATTATATTCACCTGAAGCATACCTTGTGGAAATGCAGCCAGTCTTACTTGGAAAGCATTAAACAATGGAGAATCAACTGCTTCTCTTTGGAAGTTTATTCTATGATAGCCACCTCCAGCTTTAAAAAATATATGACTTTTTTATTGAAGTTGGCTGTTTTTTAATTCCAGATACTGCTTTTTGTTACACATTTTTCTAATAAGCTAAAGAGTCATTCAGCACCAAGTATTTTACCTCTATGAAGGTACTTTCACATGTATAAAGTCACCTCTCAATCTTAAAACCCAAGTAATCTTAAAATATTGCTGTATGATTTTTTCAGTCCTAAAGTCATTTTGTAGCTTATTTCAGCACTTTTGGAAACATTCTTTATAATAATGTTAATGACAGATCTGGAAACAGAATTCCCCTTGTAACTGGTGCAATCACTTGTAAATACCATATGGATTTAAAAGCACCTGAAGTAACTCAGAGGAAGGTGCAAAGAGTTGAGAAGGTGAAAACAGAATTTTGCTCTGTTTCCTGCAAGGTCAGGAAACAAAGGTCCTCACTTTACAAGGCATCCCATTAGGTCTAACCAAGAGAAAGCAAATTTATTTGAAACAGTTGTTTATTTTTTCTTTAGAAAAACAAGTGAGGTGCTGATCTTAGGTAGCTCGTGAAGACCAAACTTGCAAAAGATGATAAGAAGCCAAAAATCAGCAAGGAGCTATGCTGCCAGGTAGGAGGGAAGATATCCAGGTTCCAAGAGTCAACTTAACACGTGGGGCCTCAGTGGCTCTGCAGAAGTTGAGGCTGGAATGAGAGACACCTGTAATTACTCTTCTTGCTCAGATATATGGCTCAAGGAGAAATTTCTCTTTTAATATTTGCAAAATGCTGATTTGACTTACTAAATTGCCAATCATCCCACCTCTTTAAAAACATAACAAACAATAACGTGTTGATTTAGCGACTATCGAATTAGTTTTAGAAACTGTTAATGGCTTCAGACTGATGTAGAGGAATTTAGTCTTTTATTGAAAATAAACACATTCTGGCAATCTTTGGCTGCATCTACTCTGCTGAATGCCATGAATGGCACTAGAGGGCAACTGTTAAATTGCTAGAATGATCCTTGGCACAGTTTTGGCCTAAAACAAATAACTCTCAGCTGGGATTATAATGCATGCTTTGGCAGTTAGTGTTGGCAAGGGTCTGTTCCCTATAGAGAGCCTGCATGCAAAATAGGTCCAGAAGTCTGCAGACCGCCTGGAGCACCATCACTGAAAGATACGACCTGTGCCATTCCTCTCAATGGGACAGGTCATACTCCAAGCTATACTTTGAGATTGCAATTCACATGCCAGTATTCTCAGCTGCTTCACTAATAGTTGTTTCAGTCCTGATTTAGATGAGGCTTATGCACTCGCCCAAACTAAACAACTTATATCAATGATACAGGATTATCATCCTAATTTTATTGCAACTTTTACTTTAGTTGAGGTTTGTCATAATGCCCTAAATATTAGGATCAAGAGATTACATGAAGACATTAGCTTCATTCAAGTCTTGTAAATTCTGTCAGAGTAAACAATTGGAAATGAAAAACAAAATACAGCAAAAGACTAGCAGTCTTTATGTATAAATGTATTATATATACTGTGATTATAATCACAAAATCTGTGGTAAAATGAAAATGCACTGAAAGCACAAACAAATCCATCCAGTTATTAAAATAAATGTGTTAACAACATTCAAATAGTAAATGGTTCACTTGGTAACTTCCCTACCTCTGTGTAAAAGAAATTGCCACAGAATTTAACAGAATCATAGAACAGTTGAGATTGGAAGGGACCTCTGGAGGTCATATGGTTCAACCCCTCCTGCTCACGAAGGGTCGCCTAGAGCAGGCTGCCCAGGACCATGTCCAGATGGCTTTTGAATATCTATCTCCAAGGATAGATATCTCCACAACCTTTCTGGGCAACCTGTCCAGTGCTCAGTCACCCTCACAGTGAAAACGCGTTTCTTGATGTTCAGACAGAGCCTCCCGTGTTTCAGTTTGTGCTCATTGCTTCTGGTCCTGGCACTGGGCACCACCGGAAAGTACCTGGCTTTGTCTTCTTTATATCCTCCCTTCAGATGTTACATGCATTGATGAGATCCCCCTGAGCCTTCTCTTCTCCAGGCTGAACAGTCCCAGCTCTCTTGGGCTGTCCTCGTAGACAGGTGTGCCAGTCCCTTCATCATACTGGCCCTTTGCTGGACTCTGTCCAGTAACTCCATCTCTATGACACTGGAGAGCCCAGACCTGGACACAGCACTCCAGATGTGGCCTCACCAGCGCTGAACAGAGGGGAAGGACCACCTCCCTCCACCTGCTAGTGACACACCTCCTGATGCAGCCCAGGATACATACCATCAACCTTCTTGGCCACAAGGGCACAGTTTAGACCTGACTTGCCATACAGTACTGACAGGCAGAATTCTAATACTGCTGTGCTTTCACAGTTCTGAGAGTTCAAGATACTATATATATAATAAAACAGACGATCATATAGAGATACTCATGACATTGGTCTTGTGCATCACACTGAATTACCCCAAGCAGCTCATTCTGCCTTTCTGTAAGTAAGGGCTTGGTCTACCCTGGTTTGTCACAGGCTACCTACAGTTTTCTAGGATCTGAGGATTGCTGCAGTTCAGACTCCACCTGTGGAGTGTCAGATATGGAGAGCCTTCAGGAGGTAATTTGGATACTGGAGTGGCTCAGAGAAGCCAAAGTGGGATTGCTGCCTCAGTGCAGAGCAAACAGGCAGAATGAAACAGCACAGCCAGCTAGGAAGGAGGGTGCTTGCTGCTGAGAAAAGAAAACTTTGCATGCCTCCCAGTCACATAAAACAATTGCTAGATGTTAAGCAAGCCACAGACCTAAACTATTCCTCAAATTTCCTGTTTCTGAACTTTCTAACCATCATAAGAGCCCAGAACCCCAAACCTCTCTAATTTACATGGTTGGAAACAGACCCTACACAGGCAACTGAGGTATAAATATGTATCTGCAGGACCTGGGTACTCAGAATTTACTACCCAACCAACTCTATATAAGGATGCCAGCCCTATTCTGCGCAGGTCCTATCCGCTTCCTGGGTTCTCCATTTCCATGGAGGAGAAACCCAGTTGCATCAGCAGGAAGCTGTGGCACACTCCAGGCAAGTCCCTGATTTTAAGAGGAAAGGGCCTAGGACCTCCAGGGAAGGCATCTGCCCTGCCATCCAGCATAGCCGGAGTTTCCACAGGGTGCATGCGCCACTGGCTCAGACCTCCCACGCCACTGAGTCATAGGCTGGGCAGGCAACTACAGTGGTACAGGGGCAACCCCTGCTGCTGGGATTCAGGCAGGGAAATGCAGCAGCACAGGGGCTGCTCTGCCTCATTTGTTACCTCCACACCTGGTAGGAAGTGGGAAAAAATAGCAAAAATCATTAACCATGCCTGGTATTTCCCATTGTTAGGCCCCATCTTACGTTGTTTATAACTTTGCCAGCTCTAACCAAACGGTCTGCAGTTTTCCAAGTTTGGTGCCAGCTCAAAGTTTTTGGAAAAGGTCAGCCAACAATTCAACTGTTTCTGAAAAGAAAGTAACTAACCACATTAAAAAAAATAGTGACATTTTCTTTGCGCTGTGCTAGCACCCCCAAGCCCTGGAGCATTCACATGGAATTTGTCAGGAGGTGGCCTTCCCATCTGGGACGTGCCGAGCAAGAAATCTTTGAAAATACATAGTTTACAACGATCAGGAGAAATATGTTAGAGTTTATAGCTAATTTCCCGGGAGAAACTGCCTGCAATGACAATGTCCCAGCTTCCGGTGAGCACAGAAACTGCAGTTCTGTGCTGTGTGGACTCAACGCTTTACACCAGACACCAGGCGATGAAGATTCTCTTGTGCTCCTCAAGCTCCCCCTGCTTTTCATTCTGTGATTCTCTGGCTCAGCTTCAATGAGCCAGACAGTTAACTTGAGTATATTTCCACATCTTCTTGTAACATTCAGTGGCTAGGATGTTTTAGTGCTAACAAACTGGAATAGGTGGGGCAGTGTGGATGTAAAGATATCTTCCTTCTCTGCTGAAATAACTGTGTTCTCAGGCATAAGAATGCAAAACCCAGACAACACAGCAAGAATGGCACTAGATAAAATAAATTAAAGGAGAGAACTGGGGGTCTGATTCTGAACTTGTGGCTGATTTATATAGATGCTGTTCAAGAAAATCTGAAGTAAAAGGAAAGCCAGCCTTAAAATATTAACTCTCTCCCTATTGTTTGTGGGTTTTTGTTTGTCATAGTTTTTATAATCATCCCAGTAATGATGCGAACACACTATTAAAAATAACTTGCTGCAAAACACTGTGTGCACTAGGTTAAAGCTAATCCTGCAAGAGATTTATTCCTCCTTCTTCACATATGCTGAAGTAATCTGTCCTGTCTTCCTCAAAATCTATTCTCACACTTCCATCAGTGTCAGGAGTACAAACAACAAACAGCAGCAGCTTATTAAATTTCACAAGCTAAATTAATGCATACTTCTGCAGTTCTAATTGCTTTTCTACAGTTGCTTGCATAAGTCACGGAACGGGCCTTTAGAAATGTAATTTTACTAACCACATGTTGTTTGGTTTCTACTCTTTCTATCCATCAACATCGTTGACCGAAGGAAAATGAAAAGAATTTTGTCTTTTTTAAAATGTTTTAACTTTCACCTGCTGGATCTAACATGCGATGCAAAGTGATAGTCATGCAGCTTGTCAGGAGATGACAATTCCTCCTAAGTAGTAAAAGACTTCCTTTGACCGAGAGGGAAATGTCTGCATCAAATTATTAACTCTGTGCACTTGCGGCATTAAAAATTATATGAGGATAGCACAATAGGAAATAAACCATGAGGAGATGAACAGCTTCTTATTCAGCACAGGATACATATGATGTAAAACAAAGTGTCAACAGCAGCTGATGGCTTCCAATGTTTCTTAACTTCAGTCTAGCTACATTCATGTCAGCACTGGAAAGAGATTTGTTCAAAATTGCACCAGTGCACATATAACTTCTGGGAGATCTAAGGAACTACCTTACGCAACTGTTCATCTCATTGAGTGTTCTCATTCAGAACTTAATCCTGCAGCCCTTCCTAAAGATTATATATGTGCAACTGCAAGGACTACACACCTAATGGTACTCTCTACACCCAAGCTCCAGTTCCTTTCGGTAAAAGTGACAGACCACTTCTTACTTCCACTGTGCCCTGATTCTGGTTTACAGGAGCTGTCTCAGATAAGAAGTTTCCCTGGACCGAAGAAAGGCAATCAAGCAGAGCCATTCTGTTCTTACCCAGAGCTACCAGAGCAGGGACATAACACCACGGGATCAGACGAGCCACAGGCGTGTCAGAAGAAGGCAGGCCGTGCTTTGGGAATGCTACACTCCAGCCATTCTGGGATTCTGCAGTGGGCCATACCAATTCTTGGCTACTTCCTGAACTCAGGGAAGAGACCTGCAGTAGTACAAAACCGTCTTGATTTTCATCTGTAAATTTCTTCTGAAAAGCCTCTTAAATCCACAGACCTCTAGATCTATGAATGACCCACGGTTTTTCTCCAGATGATTCCTATTTATAAATTTATACCTATGACATACCTCATTTTGTACGTCCTGTATATTTTGTACAATTCGATTCTTCAGAAGAGTTAGATTTTTCTCTTCAAAGATAAAATAAGCCAAGCATTCTGAAGTTTCATCAGATATGCAAACAGGGCTTAGACGGTATGTTTTTCCCCTCTCCCTTCAAATTCAGCAGGCCTGCAAACACTTTACTGTTGAAGCATTTTTTTCCAACAAATACTCCCACTGAATTATTTACTGTTGAGACATAAAAAAGCATTCAGAATATCTGTAATTTACTGGAGAAGAAAAAGTCTGAATTAAATGGTCTGTGTTTTATAGCTTGATCGTGCTGGCTCAAGATGATTTCAGGGCAAGGTTCATTACTGTCTGGTGCTCCTTTGGGCTGGTGAAATGAACATCCACATATGCATGCATGGGAGAAATAAAGTTTGGTTTAAAATAAAGTTTTGGTGATCAGCACTGCACCTTGCCACCTTCTCAAAACCCACTGATGTATACAAAGAATGCTTCTGCAGCACCGCTTTCACCTTTCTTATCACAATCCCTGATGTGACATTATGCAAGAAGGAATTCTCAGGGTAAGATTCGTCCAGTGGGTGAATGTGATGAATAACCTTGCAGCGTTTGTTTCCAACAGTGAACATAAACACTGTAATACTTAACTTGGAGAAGTGTCTGTCCACAGAAATTACTTCAGAGCTCTAACTTGTAGAGCAAGAGTGGGATTTGGTTCTCCTGACACATTTGCCTAGACATCTTTTAGAGCCAATGGTGAGAAACAGGCTTTTCTACATTATGATTCATTTATTTGTTTTATTACCTCTTTGGATTAAATTAATCTCACCTTAAAAGTGCCTCCTTCTCTCCATGGACTGGAAATGGTTTCTATGTGACTAGCTCACAGTCTAAACATTAGAATTCCCACCCCATTTGTCTTCCCCTGTAAATGAGTAGAACTTGGCCCCTTTGGCTTGAATCCAACCAACCAGGACGATGAGCAGGGCACTACCTGAAGCTACCAGTGTTGTGTTTGAGATCACAGCCCCCTCTAGTTTTTACGCTATGCCTCCTTTAGAGTTTCAGTTTGAATCTAAAGCATGCTTTTGAAGCGATTCCCACAGTCACCCCCCAGCTAACTGCTAAGCTTCGTTTTGCCTCATGAAACAGTCTGAGTCTATCATTGGTTCTCCTTCGGATGAAACTAAACCAGAAGCTGCACTCCATGAATGCCCCTAATGTGCTTCTATCACTAATGTGTGTTCAATTCATGGGATCAGACTAGAGGTAATTTGAAGTAATTCCCCGTGAAACTTGCATACTATTGACGCTGGGTCCTCATATCCAGCTGTTTCGCTACAGAGCCACTTCTTCTGGACTGCGCTTCTTCCTAATTCAGATAGAGCCTTAGATTTCTAAAATCTTTCCTACAGGTACCTTCCTCCACTGATGGTTCACAGCCAGGAACTGTTGCTTGAACACAGGTGCCGATGCCACTAGCCTGCTATCATCTATGCTGTTTTACAGCTAGCATGCCTGGCACAGTTCAGATCCAGCCCAGCTAGACCTCTTTTATACACAGCTGGGAGACAGCATGTGCCAGAGACTGTCTCCAGCAAGCAGCCTGGAGGCAGACAAGCATCTTCTGGGGGGCAAGAGTGCTCTGGCATGTGGCTGACAGCCATAACATGCCACACATCTCTGAGGCCAGAAAAGCCTTGACCTGTTTTGCTTACTGCAGCATACATGACCTTAGTGACTACAGCACTCTACAAGGATAAGGGAGAAATTGCCCATGGCTGAAAGAGCTCCGCTCCTCTGTTTTAAGTAACTGCCCCATGGAATAGCCAGCACAACAGAACAAGTGCCTCCTGGACTACAGGGTAGTCTGTAGCCTGGTGGTTTGGTCAGCCTCTGCAGGAAGAGAATCTCCTTAAGCAGAGGAGGCAACTGAACCCAAGTCTCCCACATCCTAGATCAGTGCATTCACCACTCAGACCTTGACTAAAAATCAATTTCCACCTCTGCTCCACAAGAGCATTTTGTGTGGCGTCCAATCCTTTGCGAAGCTGGGTCTAATTGCTTTCTCAGTGAAGCTGCAAAACGACACAGATGCAACTGTAATTTGTGGCCTTGAGGTGATAGGCTGTAACGGCCAGTAACAACACAGAGTTTAATGTTCTGTTAGCCCTCCTGAAGTAATTCAACAGCACCCTGACAATCCTTACCAAATTAAGATCCCTGAGGAAAAGGTAAAGAAAAGCCTAATTCCTGGGCTGTAGTTTTAGGCAAACTGTTGTCAAAACTGCTTCCTGTGGTTGAGACTGAAGGGTTTCTGAGCACACCCCAAAGCTAGCGCTGACATTAGGACCATCTTCGCTAAAACCTGGGGCACTTAAAAAGTTTAAGCATGGTCCGGTCGTGCCAAATACGAGCTGGAGCTGTCAGATGAGTAGGCTTCGGACCGGGTTACCCTAGTCCCACCGCGGGCATCTGCATTTGCTATCCTTCGTCTGGCCTTTACTCTCCGCCGGCACGCAGTGGAGCGGCGCTCCCTGCTACCCGAAGGCGGCTCGGCCAGCACATCCCCGATCACCGGGCGAGCCACGGCGCGGCACCTGCGGCGACAGCAGCACTGCAGGCTCAGTTACCGGTTCACGGCCTGCCCGCGGCCTCGTGCCTGCCGACCCAAAAGTCAGGCAGCGACCCGGGGGGGCACCGCCAGCCCGCGGTGAGCCAAGCCTTGCAACGCCTCCCCGCGGCGGAGAGGGACGGAAACGCCGC
>JAVJGG010000050.1:4122249-4140771 GCA_035590195.1 Aviceda cuculoides
TGGGCGGCGGGGCTGGGGCAGGTCTCGCTCGCAGAATGGCTCCCTGCCGTCTCGGACGCGGTCCCGCCGATGACCGCCGGCGGGAGAGCGCGGGAGCGGCGGCTCCGCGGCCGCGGGCTTTGCTCGAAACGCGGGGGCCGGTCGGGTCGGCGTCTCCCCCCGCCCCCGTCCTGGCCGCCGGGGGAAGGAGCAGGTGGTACTCGAAGCAGGGAAGAGGGTGTACGCTTCGGATTTCTATCTTAAAAAAAAAAAAAAAAAGAAAATTAGATCGAGGTTTCGCTAAGATGGAGCAAAGTTTTGGATGAAACTAATCCAGATATTATGTAAAGGGACATGCGAAGCGCTTATTGCGGGCAGGAGAAGCGCAGCACTTGCAGCGCCGGGAGCAGCGCCGGCCGCCAAAGCAAGCCGTGGGAACACGCGTGAGGATGGCCCGAATGCAAAGCCGCTACAGCAGTGAGAGAGCAAGGACTGAACGAGCCGCACTGCTGTGCAGTTAGCACAGGAAAAACCAAAGTCACTGCAGGCTTTCTGTACCACAACACAAAAGTTTGTTCTTTATGCTCAATTCGTCATTCCCGCTTCACTACCAAAGTACCGATTTATCCTTTCCCTTTCCCTCTTCTCCCATTTCTTTTTTTAGAAACTTTGTCATATCAGATGTCAATGAATGCTGTAACTAATTAATTCTGTGTTTACTAATCAGGAGCTCAAAGAAAAAGTAGAGTTTTGACCCACTGTTGGTGATACCTTTCGAGTGACATAGCTCTACAATTGTTACCTGGTTCTGCAGTCAGTGGGACTTGCTTCTGGAGTATGTCACCAGAATATACCTTCTGACATAGTGAGCTGAGTGTGTTTTATCTTCTGCTCTGCTTCCTTTTTCTATGGAGTTCTTTCATGAGGAATTTGCCTTTTGGTTCTCTGTTCATGGAAAAACTGGCTTTTCACAAATGGCAAGTGCATGTGACAGCGTTATGCCAGTAAGTGGTAAAGAGCTGTGTAGCTTCTGAGGCAAAACTTTTTCTGACTTGGTTTGCCATTTTTTTTACCCCAATTCCTATTCCTGTTTTTTATTTTGCTTCCTAGAAATAGAAGACATTCATGTAATAATAGATCAGAAATTATTTGCAACTCAACCAAAATCAATATGTTGAAAATCCAGCCCCAGTATCTCTACAGACAGTTTATGGATAGAAACTCTAGGCTGTTGTGGATAAATTTAAAATGGAGAATGATTTAATGTGCTAAAACACTGTTAGTGTTATGTATACATATATATATATATTTGGCTTCTTTTTCAACATTACTGCTAGACTTAGGTAGAAGCACTGTGTTTTCATACATTTCCTTTCCCAAATAATTTGGGTGTCTTCTTATCTGTGGGCAGAGCATACTTTTTCCTTGTAAAAATAAAACCCCTCATTTTAACCAAGTCTGTATAACAAAAAATTTTGTTTCTAATACTGCATCTTGCTCCAGTGTTATTCTTACAGCGTCCAGCCTCTTCTCATGCAAGCTATTCTGAGATCCTACTGAATCAATTAATATTTGAAATGTTTTGTATTAAATATTAGTGCTCTATTTTTATGTGAAAGAGCAACAAAAATAAAAAAATTAGGAGTTTTTCTTGGTGTCACCTGATGCTGTTGGGACAGGCAGGTTCTTTGAGGTATCCTTGGTAGAATGACCAATGGCCACAGGGTTATGGTTATAACTGGAGCTTTATTATTACATAAAAATTTTAACAATCAGCATAGCTTATTGTTATTTACAATTCCTAGCAGTTAGCATAGCTTATTGTTATGCAGAATTTTTAGCAATTAGCATAGCTTACAGTTAAACAGAATTTCTAATAATTTGCATAGCTTTCCTATTATCTAGATTTTTTATTTACCTAGAATTTTTAGCTACCTGGACCCTCTGCAGATCAGGTCAAATTCTTAATAATCAATGCGTGATACAGTAATTGTAATCTGGACTCAGACTTTACCTAAAATAACATGAGTTACTCAGTCCTCAGAGGAAGAAGACGATGGTGATGGAGGCATCCCTGAGCACTGGGTCATCACAGGGTTTGCTGTTCAGCAGCGGTTCCCGTCTAAGCCCACTTGCAGCTGCTGGATTTTGTAGGCAGTATCTCATGTGCTGTTACGCTTCCCTACAGCTGGCAACAGCGCTGGTGGGCAAACCGTCTTATCACAATGTTGAAAAAGGGGTAGAAAGAAGGGAGTGATATGTGATCAGTGTGCTTACGTATTGTGGCTGTTTGCCTTATAAAATGGCATTGGTTATGCTAACCATATTACCAGGAGTTTGAAGCAGGGGGTGCTGGTCCACTGGGTTAGGGCATTTCATCGGCATATAGTATTTGAAAAGAGGTTCAGTACTTTGCTATAACAGCCAAATTTTATCTCGGTATTTTTTAAAATTTGTTATCTTTACTAGAAATAATCTAACAAGTTTTAAATACTTTCATGATTAAACTTGACTGCAAGTATAATGTGTAAACCACACAATTGATCACTAATAAAATTACATTTACTTAATGGATGTAGCAGTTTTTCTGACTTTAAAAATTTTAATAAAGCTGTTCCACTTTTAATTAAAAATGTATTTTGTTAATCCACTCCTACTTGTACAACTGATCATCTGACACCTGTATTTAAGCGTTCCTTTATGTTTGTATGAAACAGAGAAAAGTTTCTTCATATATTGTTGCATAATTTAGTGACTTCTTTCTCTCCACAGGGAAGCTTTTATCATTCCTAATTTTGTCTCATCTATTATACCAAACATGCATGCGGAAGGGAAGTTTTGATTAGAGGTATGCTCAGAAGGACAATATAGTCCACAATGGAGAAACATAGATTTTTAAAGGACTGGTATGCTAGCTGTTTGGCCTTCTTATGTGTTATGACCAGCTGTGCTGCCCCAGTAGCTTGTGTTTGACTGAAGCGTGTATTTCAGAGTAACTTCAAGTCTTGATCTGAAGACCCCAGAAGGTGAAGAATCCATCATTTTCTGTGGAGAATCCACTGTTTTCTTTGGTAGTGTAGTCTTCTGAACAATTTTACTATCACTTAAACAACGTGTTTAAAATGTCTTGCTTGAATTTGACTAGACTTGATTTTCTCCCAGTGGTGCTTGCTGTTTCTCACTCTGTCCTAATTTAAAGCCCTCCGTGATATCCTTTAGTATTTTCTTACCATGATGTCACTTATACAGTAATCATATCATCTTTTGATTTGCTTGTCACAGAGCTGTCAGGTTCTCTATCTGCACTAGTGTGATCCAGAGAATATAGGAGCACATGATCATATTTCTGATGAATTAGCTGCTGCACATGGTATGGCATTTATGCTGAATTTATGTTTTTATGGTGGATTTGTGCCAGTTAGAGGGGAGCAGACATTACCCGATGTGACATAGAATTAGAGTGGTGCAGACACGTGATGCTTCATCCAGCATGAAGTTGGTTAGGATAAAATTACCTTTTTATAGATTTAGGAACAGGTTTAAACCAGCAAAATTAATTTGTCCTGCTTTTGGACATGGTGTCAAGTAGCTGCAACATTTTTTATTTGATCTGAGGTATCCTAAATCAGATTTATAATGTCACTGAACCACAGCTGAAGGCCCTCAGTGCAAGACACTTTTTTCCCCTCAGTCCTCAGATAATTTCTGTGGCTTTTTTTCCTCTCCTCTTTTCCTATATCCATTTTAAAATGAAGGCATGAGTGTTGGGTGTAGAATACAATACCAGAGTTGGAGCATATCTAGAGACAACATTACCTTCCTGTCGTCATATGCTACTTCCATATTTACAAACTGGAAGAGTGCTTTTTGTTTTGGAGTCACACTAGGAAGCCCTGTGTCTCCAGGCTACTTTGAGCACCCTGGAGCTGGTGTAACCACAATTGTAACCAAGGTTACAATCTACCACTCCTTAGGAATGGTTTGTGTTTGAATGGCTATATTTGTTTGGTTTTAAAGTAACTTTTCTGCATGGGCTTAGTGCTCAGTAATGCTTCCTACCCACATTGATATTCACCAGTTGTGTAGAATTTGTGCCATGTGCCAGCTTTATCAGTGGTGATTTTGTATTTATTGTCAGGTCGTTGAGGAATGTGCTGCAGTGTTGTAAGGACCACTCTAATCCTTTTCTAGAAACTCCCTGGGTTAATGTTGATGGCTCCTCATTGACAAGGACTTTGTAGGACCTCTCTGCTTGCCCAGTGGAGCCCTGCGAGGCAGATCTGGCAGGTGGTGTGCTCCCATCCAGCCCGCTACTGAAAGAGAAAGGAGATGGTCGTCTGAGTACCAACTGCTGGCCATAGAGCCAACTCTCCCCTAGTGCAGTCCAGTACAAAGATTTGCTGCCCGAGAGGATGCAAGAGGGAGGTGGATGGAGCCAGGAGCTAAGGAGCAGCAGTCCGGCAGCCCGTGGTGAACTGCGACAGCAGTACGCTCTCCATCTTTCTCTGCCACCACTAGGCAGCAGCCTCTCTCTTTGTGGCAGGCACAAGATGGTGCACGGCTTGAGGCTTTCATGAAGAGCTGAAGGCAGATTGCTGCTGCCGCTGCTGCTTTGGGGAGGAAAGGGAGGAATCCCCAATGCCACCCCCTGCCTCTTTGCAGTCCTTAGCCAGCTCTTCATGTCTCAGCATGCGCTTTATTACTGGAGCATGGTGTGAATTTAATCAAATCCAAATGCTCTATGGTGCTAAGGCAAACATCCTATAAAAATATGAATTTGTCACATCTGGTTTAGGTAAGCTCATAGCTTCTTCACTTTCATAAGGTAGGGCCTGTGATGGTAGGGCCTCCAACACTGATGGGGTGGGTAGACAGAGAAAAGGAGGAAGAAAGTGAGAAGACCGCTGAATGCCAAGTCTGCCATCTGTATATGCAATCTCTGTGAAAAGCTGGCCGTGAGCTGAAAATGATGAGTGGCATGAGATGTATGTGCAGGAATACTTCTTGTGATAAATGACTTACGAAGTATTTTGCTTTGAAATGTAGTTTGTAATACAGCCTTTCCTGCTAGAGGGGCTGTGCTGGTTAAGGAATACAGAGAGAGTATGAGAATGCCAGCTGAAGCCCTCAGGTGGCAGGGAGAAGCCTGTTTGCTGCATTTCCCTTTTGCAGTCCAGCTTCAAAAACCCAAGGTGGGAAACAAATATAAGGTGATGAGAGGAGGCCATTGCAATCAAATTCCACGTGAACCTTAATGCTGCATTTCTCTTAGAAGTGAGAAAGAGTGGCGAGGGAGCAGAGGAGATGCCACCGTGCACAGTGGCAGGGGGTCCCCCTGTCTGAGGCCTTGTCTCACTGACCTACAAGGCTAATGCTGAAGGTGCTGGTGTAAAAGGCAGGGTGCTGCATTTGCTCCCCACTCTGCTGCCCATAATAGCTGAGGCACCAGCAATTTAAAGAGGCATTTCAGTTTCAAATACCACCTAGAATTACATTTTGTTGTTTATTTTCTTCTCTTGCAACTTTGTTTCCAATCAAAACCATAATATTTTACTCTGTTAGTATATATATATATAAATAGTTGCTGTTTTAGCTTCTGAAGTGCACTCAGGTGAATCTGACAGACATTAAGTAGGCTGCTCTTTCAGACACAGCTCGATCCCCAAACCCGTTTGGTTGTAGGTGACTTTTGGTGTGCCTGTACTTGGTTTTCTACAAATTGACATCCTTCTAAAAAGATCAGGGAAAGCAGGCTTTCATGGCAAAAAAATGGGAAACCAGGAGCATTTGAAAACAATATCCCTGCAAAAGTTTTTTACACTTCTTTTGTCCAGTTCCCCTCTCTCCAAAACCAAGGTGGGGGGAGAAAGAAAAAGCCCCCCTTTCCGCAGGCTCTGCAGAATATAATCCCTTTTTAAGTCTACTTGTACTGCCTGGTTGGTCAGGCAGGTGCAACATTTACCTGGATATGCTGGTCATTTTTTAATGTCGGTGTGCCTACTTGTGATCAGTAAGAAAAGCAGCTCAAGCCTCCAGAGAAATGCAGATGGGTGTGGGCCCCAAATGTTTGAGTCATTTATTTGTTCATAATTTTTAGAGGTGTTCTGTATTAGTTCATAAGGAGTTTTAGTTAACATTTTTTGAAACAAGAAGTGGATAAACAGAGAGATTAGATTAAGTTTGAAGTGTAGCTATGTATTTCTAAGTGGTACTCTCCTTGCTAATAATGAATGTAATCAGACCATATAATCACCAGATTCAATCCAGAGATTATTTTTTTTCCCCCATAAAAGTAGTTATTTTATCCTTTTGTCGTAGAAAGTTACCATCATTAAGCGTCAATAACTAAAGACATTTTTATATTGGCCTTATGAAACCTCTATCATTAATCTCCCAATACACAACATGCAGGTATTTGATAAGTAACAAATGCTCTTCTCTGTTTTGCTTCACCTCAATGCTTTGCAATAGACCCTAACCAGATTCCTTTTGGCCTTCACAGTAATACATTTGTGTCCTCCCTCCTCCCTTTTGGACGTAGCAGTAACTCTAGGTCTGGTACCGATATCCCCAACAGAGGCTGGACATTTGCTCTGCCTCTTTCGTGCATTCCTTGCTCCCCAGTCACTGAGTTTAACTTTTTGTGATTCATCCCAGTGCCTTTCAGTAATGCTAATATCTGATTTCTTCTCTTCACTGAAAATACTAGCTTCATTGCTATTTTTACCCAGATTCCTCAAATTGATATAAGAATAGTCAACAAAAATATCTCTTTGTATGCTTTGCCACAGAAGTGTAAAATGTTCATGTACCCAGTGCTGGTATGGAGTTTGCTTCTTTGCAGTCTCCTCTAGCATTATTAAATACCTTCCTAATTATGCTCTCAAAATAGAATACTAGCTGATTGCCTTCCTAGCTATTAGCACTACATTCCTTTCCTGTTGGAAAGTGGGCTGACTTTACAGAAACCTATGGGTTTTGCCCAGCCCAAAGTGTACCCCCACAATTTTTCCTTTTATCTCTTGGATTGGAAGAGTTTCTGCCAAGATAACTTAAGACTTTTATCTTTCTTCACTTCTTTTCAAGACAATATGCCTGTTAACAGTATATTTCTATCTGATGTCAATTAATTTGTGCTATTTTTTCATTACCAGGCAGCTTTACAATCCTTATGGTTTTGCATTTATACTCCAGGTTTTCTTCCCAGATAAGCATTATCGTGTGCCATGCTCCTGCCCTCCATTCCCCATCATACCAACCGCTCCTACTGTGCCATCTAAAGCCATAATTCCCTAAACTGGTTGTTCAAGAAGGTTTTGTATGCTCGTGTGCTGCACAGTATTACAATTTATGGTTCCAGACAACATTTGTTGTCTTGCAGTCAGTCCACTGGCCTGAGCTCCATACATGGAATGTCTATTCTGTCCTCCAGAAGTAAAGCGCACACTGCACAGTACGCACAGAGCATGTCACCGAAGTTTTTTTCTCTTTGTTCCATCTCTGCTACCTGGAGCAGGGCCATAGGTAAAGGAGTATTCATGTTTGCTCCAAAACTTCTCTGTCACTTCTATTTGCCTGTCACTGGTAAATACAGAAGGGCTTGGTGGGTGCTCAGTCCCAGCTGCTCTGCGGAGAGCTGTTCACATTGCAGTCCCTGGGCAGACTCCTGAAGTGCCAGCCAGGAGGCTGTCACCAAGGCACAAGGAGACCCCTCTGACCCTACCTATTGGGCCCAGTGAGGAAGTTACAACACTTGACATTCTGGGAGTTTAAAGCGTTTTTGGAAGACACATTCTGAGCACCGAACTCCACCGAGCTTTGGTAAGATTGATGAGGATGTAGAGATCTGGATTTGCATTACCAGATTCCTGCTGTTGATATTGGAAAAGCAGAGTTATAAAGAGCTATACTAAGACAGAGAGAAAAAAGATTAAATTATATACAGGAGTTTCAGTAAATGTTTTTACTTAAAAATAATAATGCTTTTACCAAACAAGGAAATCACTTGTTTTAATCATGGGATGTCTGTAGTATTCCCTTATTGGGGTTGCTCTTTTAAGTAGGAAATAAAAAGCAAGGGGAAAGTGTTAAGGTTCATTCCATATGCACAGTGGGAAATTTGTTGTGGACCTTGCTCTTTCAAGGTCCACAAGTCTATTTGTTTGACTTCCTATTGTACGAGAAGCAACCATTGTGGGGGGAGGTAGCACTTTTTTACTAAGCCAATAAATGTAGTTTGACAAAAGGACAAATTTTCACAAGCCCCTCTGTGTACTCAAAAGCTTATACAATTAGGTCATTTCCCAGTTTTGGGGAGCTCAGTTAAGAATAAAAATTTATGAAATAACCTCCTAGTAGTATGATTATAAATAAATGTCCATCCCAGACACTGCACCTCTTTCCCTCGATATAAGTTATATTCTTGGTATGTCCTTCAAAATTAAAGTCATTTTGGTCAAGAAGAATTATGATAAACACTTTCAAACTATAAGTCAAGAGACTATTCTTAAGTTACACACCTTGAAGTGTCCTTCTTTCTCTCTAGATGTTGATTTAAGTGTGGCAAGTGAATTGATCAGTAGGGTGATCCTTAGTGAGTTTGATCAAATAATTAAATTCATGTACATCTACACCATTTGAACAGAAGAGCTGTGTTAATCTTTTCTGGCCACTCAGCTGACATTGTAATTATTTTTAGAACATCTCGTAGATACAACAATAGCAATTAAATAATTTCATAAAAAAAATTAATGCTAAAACTGGATTAAAATATTCAGTGCAGGAAGATGGGAAAAGTCAACTGATAAGAAGAAAAATGTGTATATTTTTCTATAGATCCAAATTCATTTTAAGACCCAGCTAAATTCTATCTAGCTGTGAACTTTTGAAACATTAATTGCTGCTGTATCAATAACTGAGGATGGGCAGAAAGTTTCACCATTCCTAGAAAGGTGCATCAAAATGTGACCTGCAATAGCAATGACAAAAGGTCACATTTGAAGGAAGTTGGTTTTGAGCTCCTCCTTCCTAATTACTCTTTATAAACGAGTAATAGAGTAGCAACACCCAGGGTCAGCTTTTGCCATAAGATACTGTTTTGCTTACAACTGTGCTAGAGTTAACCAACTTAATCCAACACTTCCCATGCTGGGAGACTGCCTCAGAGAAATGTCTTTGGAAAATGTCACTGTATCAAGGTTGTCTGCAAAGAGATGTGTTGTCTACTAGAGAAAGAGGGTTTGCCTATCAAAGATGTTAAGAAACAGTTCAGTTCCCAGGCAGGACTATGCTGGAGCAGATCCTGGAGCAGAGTGATGACCTGCAGCGCTTTGATGTACTGGTAACGATCGGCTGGGCAGCTTTCCTAGAAAGCCAAATCCCCTTGAGCCAGGCCTTCATGGCATCATTTGGCGTGGGGCAGGAAGTCTAAAGAGAGCTCTGAATAAGCTAGCTGGGCTACTCAAAGCAGTCTAGTCACATTAGCATGGTCTCCTGCTAGAGATGCACGTGAGAATACCTCTGGACAGTGTAGTCCTAAGCAAACCTTCCAGTGACTCCTGTCACACATCCGGGGCAGGACAATGCATGTGCATCGCTGAAACTTTTGCTGCTCCTGAGAACAATGAAGGAGAGGAAAAAAATTGTATTTACATTAGGCTATTGAGTTCTTTGTGTTTGTTTGCTTCTCTTTAGGACCCTTTTTTAAAAAAGGAATCATTAAAGTGTTTTCAAACTTGGCCTGGGTTAAGGTTACTGAAGTGTAGAGATGTGTCTCTAGCTGTTCCCAGGAAAAGCAATTTAAATTTGGCAGAGTTTTTTTCTGAGAAATGGATTTGCAAATGTTCAAACATAAAGTTTGTCAGCTAACATCTTTGGAGTCTGCTCATGCAGAGCAGTTCCTCTGGTTCATCTGAGGCTATAAGCAGGACCACAGTGTGTGAGCCTGCAATCCAGACAAGTATTGTCGAGGCCGGCACTGTAGGGGCAGAGCAAAACTCTTCATGCATTTCTGGCTGTTAGGGTACTCAACAGGGAAGAAGTGGCCTCCTAGCTGGAGTTCTGGCAGCATGGATTAGGAAAATACAAGTTGTCTTGAATGCAGAGTAATAAAAACCACTGTGAGGCTTACAGTCAAGGCTAGAAGGTGGGAAGAGATAAAAAGGTCAGGTGAAAGAGAGTAGCACAGGAAGGGACAAGTAGGAGAACTGTTAAAAACAGCTACGGCAGAAGGTGGGGCAAGAGTGACAAGAAATGAAAGGGAAAAGGAGATGATGTGAGAGGGCAGTATCCAGGCATCAAAAGACACTTTAATACTGACACTTTCTATGTGTTGAGTGTCTCACTTAGCAACTTTCAGTGCTAGGAAATCTTTTGACACATTTTGGGAGGGAGCAAAGATGACTGTGACTCAGAGTCAGCCAATGGTAGTAGTTTTCCTTAGAAAAAAAAGAGGACACTTAGTCCTCTGATCATTTTAGTGTGAGCACAAACTCAAGACCTGACCTGGCCAATTCAAATTTTGTTCCTCTCTTTGTCTATGTACTACCAAGGATGCCATGAGTTCATACAGGTTCAGAAAAAATTTGGATTACTACCTTTCCAAATGTAAGACATCTCAACCAATGTTCTTCAAAATGTGAGCCTAAGGATTTAGAAATTATAATTTTCAGCTTTAACATTTTTTACTGTTTTGGAAAAAAATGTATGCAGTGTTTCTGGCCATTTCAGTTGTGAAGAAGACTTTCCCAACACACAACAGTCCTAATTGCTGCAGAGGTTTATTGCTCAATCCTTCAGTTTCTTAAAGCATTTCTTTGCACAGTAACAAATAAGGAAGAAGATGACCCAGTGATGCACTTCTGAACTCTGTGGACTGTGGTGAAATGGTCAAAAATCATTCTACCATTACCTTGCTGCAAGGTGAAGGAAGCACTCTCAGCAGAGGCAGGACTTAAGACTGTTTTTGACACAAGTGTCTATAAAATAGAGCTAGAGAGAAACTACTTTAGTTTACAACCTCAGTTTTCTCACAGATTTTTTTTTTTTACAGCAACACATAGTTTACAATCTCAAACTACTTCATGTAGCAGAATAAACAACCCAGATGTGTCAAGTCTCACGTGTTGAGGGTGAGACTTCTGTAGCTGGCTGTCACCTCATGCACCCGTGTCCTTAGGCATGTATCTCAGTCTCCTGTAGCCCCAAAGCATCGCTCCTGCTCTGTGACCCACTCTGCCAGACATGGCTGACCAGCAAAGAGGCTGGGAGCCTGCTCGCTGTGCGTGGGAGTAGTGAGCATGCTGCCTCTGATCCTGAACACGTGCTTACGGGTCCCCGAGGGTGGACATGCACCCCAGCTAGAGACTGGCACTGGAAACCCTCTACCACCAAGTACCTCGCCTGTTCCTCCCTCACACAAACCAATTGCATGGGCACTTGGGAGAGAGGAAACCCAGGAGGTCTGCACCTCCCCTGATGTCCACAAGTGCCCAACATTGCTCTGGAACTAAAAGCCAGCTTGTATTGCAGCAACTGTGTAGATCAATGCTGTTATATGTCCCAACTATGCAAAGAGTTTGTAGTTTATTGAAACATGACACTATGGAGGCAGTGCAAAGCCAGCGGAGTGTGGACTTGAATAGTAGAGGAAGTGTGATGCATTTTCATGTACAAGTCAATATAAACCATACTAATCCTGTGTCATTGCTGAGTCTTGTCCAGCTACAGGATCCAGAAAAGCCACTGCAGAGGGAACAAAGACCTGATAGAAGTCCAAGAGGAGCCCTGTTGCTAAAGATACACAGTCGTAACTGCCAAGGGAGAGGGACAAAGTTGAAGGAACTACAATGAAAGAGTGGCAGAGTGCAGTGGTAGGGCAGTGACAAGGACAACTCCTAATTGGAAAAAAACCACATAAAGGCCCATAAAGGATGTGAGAATCTGAAGAAGGAAGGACAAAGTCCAGAAGGCTGGAAGAGCAAAATAGAGACGGGGTAGGATTTCAGACATAAAAGAGGAAAAGAAGGAATTACTGGAGTAGAAAAAGCCAGTTAAGAGTATTTTAAAGACTATTAGCAATGCGTCTTGCAACTCTAGAGTCTAGTGTATGTTGGTCTGACCAAGATTTAGCTTTGGAGAGGGAGAGCTTACCAAACGTCAGGCTTCCTTTACTCATTTCTCAGCCTCACATGGACCAGTTATGGAAAATAATTACCCTTTCTCTGATAAGTGCAGCTGTAAGAGCACAGATTTGTGCATCCTTGGATTTTGTACCATTTTTCATGTAGATGCATACTTTTGTTCTCCTCACACTCTCAGCCTCTGTGAACTCTTTGAACTCTCTGCTCCAGTGGACCAGTGAGCTTTTTGAAGTGCATAGCGTAGTGTCTGGTTAAGTTACTCTGGCACACGTTTCATGCTTTTGGCAGATACCCCCAGTTTAGCAATAGGAACAAAATGATCTGTCTTCATAAATATCAAGTGGTTATTTCTGGAGAAGAAAAGAGTGAGATACCTTGCTGAAAAATATGCTTTGGCTGGCTAAGCCTTTGACACACCACTGCTTAGATAAAACAATAAACATTCTCATAATCTTTAAGTACTGCTGCCCTTCAGGTACTATCAAGTAGTAGAGGTAATCATGAAGCACCGTGAGATCTGCACATTCATCGTCACCACAATCCACCTAGTCATGTTGACCCTTGTCTCGTCCTCTAACCCTCATACAAGTATAAATCTGGACCAAGTTTAGGTACAGTTTCAACTGAGATAGCTGGCCTGGGATTGAGTTCAGTCTGCAGCCTGAGCAAGAGGTTTTGCTCATGCTAGTTTTTTTCTCAGCTAATTCCAGATCTTGTTCCTGTGCCCCGGCTTCTTGTCTGAGCCTCTCTCTCACCAAGATAGCTCCAAGTTCCCATTCCCAGCCAGTTCCTGGCCACATGTAGTCCTCAAATTTTCTTCTCATTCCCGATGGACATTTGTCTGGCCTGTCCTTAGGAATTGCCATTGATGGAGATTCCTCCAACCCTTCAGCTAGTATGTTCCAGTACTTCTCTGTCCTTCCCTAATGTCTAAGCTGCATTTTCTATACAGCTGTTTAGGCCTGTTACTTCTTATATTGTTCCCAGCAGACAAGTAGAATGTTCTACACCTTTCTTCTTTGCAGCAACTTTTTATACAGTTGTACATTGTTATAATGTCTTTCATTGGTTTTCACTTAGCTTAAACAACCCCAAGTCCTTCAGTCTTTTTACATGTCACATTTCCTAGACCACAGTTGTTTTTCTCTGGGCTGCTTCCACTTTGTCCTTGTCTTTAAAGTGCAGAGTTCAGCTGGACACAGTATAATTTAAGTTCCTATTAACACTATGCAAAGGGGAAGGATCACTTTTGGTGTCTCCAACAGCACTCTCGTTCCCACATTACGTTTTAACATCTGCCTTTTTCACAACAGCCTGACATCATTAGCTCATGCTCAGTTTGCTACCTACCAGCACTCCCTCTACTATCCAGCCTGTTCTCCAGCTTGTCTTTTACATTTGGTCAGTCTTACCCAAGTGTAGTATTATGCCATTGTCTTTACTGAATCAAATATACTATTTTAAAACTACAAAACCAATATTTCAAGATTATTGTAAACTCTAGCCCTCACTCTTGGGTGCTCAGCATCTCCCAGAGTTGTGCCAGCCACAAACATTAGGAATGCTCTTTTTTTTCCCCAGAGGCATATCAGTCATGAAAAAACCCTGACTAGTATCAGAAAAGTCTTTTGCAGAACCTCTCTCAAAATATCCTTCTAGTTTGATAGTGAACAATTGTTAATTATCCCTTGATATAATTTATCAATCACTTCTGCAGCCACTTAAAATAACATCCTCTAAAACAGGAAACCCCAAGTTACTTATAAGATTGACAGGTGAGACAGTGTAAAAAAATCTTACTAAAGTCAAGACGGGGGACACCTGCTGCTGCTACTGTCCCTATCCTATAATATATCCAATTTATGTTAATTCCTTCACACAACAAGCCTATTTTAGGAAGATAGGATTACCCAAATTAAATATAGAAATGAGTCCTGCCTCCTACTGTTGCAGACATATAGCACTCCCAGTCAAGGAGGCTGTTACAAGTATTAGTATTTGGCTTTTTAGACAAAATGTCTATCATGCTGTACATCCTGGACTTCCATACTTGTCTGTGCAGTGTCTGAGGACAAATTGTGGGTCTGTATGGGATGGTACTGATTTCAACAGGGATCTGTGCAGAGGACATATCTCTTTTGCTCTATTAGCTTCACTTTACCTTCTTGGCTACAAAAGAGCAAAATATTTTAAAAATAAATCCCCATCTTTCCAATGAATTTGCCCAGTTTGGCAGGTGATGGCAAGAAAGACACTAACTGCTGGTTCTAGGCTCTTGCTTTAGTTGCCTTTGGTTATGGGCATTCGATCAATTTTTCCCGGTGTTTAGTTCAGCTCTCATTCAGATCTCCTTTCCACAATACAAACAGAAAGGAAGAAATAAGTGGTTAGCTAACAGTAAATATAAATAAAATAATATTTTGTAATTAAGAGTGTTTAAAACCTATTTGGTGTTGGTACACCAAAATGGAAACATTTGAGAAACAAATATACCAATATAAATGTATATTGAGTTTAACTTGCTGAAGGATTGAGACTTGCTGATGCAGCTTGTTAATGCGCGAAACTCAACAATTCTCTTCTTGATTTCCCTTTAGAAAATGCATAATAATTGAAGTATAGGGTTTTGTTCCTATACCTGCTAAAGCCAGTAGAAAAGATCAATGCTTTTCACAATCCAATGCCTTTTTTACCAGTGACAAGGAAGAACTCTCCTTTGTTGGTTCTAACTGGATGCTGGTAATCACTGGGAGATGCCAGATTTTTCCAGTGACAGGTTCAGAAATAATGGAAGAAGAACAAGAGGAGTAAGGAAGTAATTTATAAGCAAACTTGCAAAACACTTTTGAAATCTTCCTGCTGTTGTAGTGAATTTAGAAAAGCAAAAATTTTTGCCTTGCAGTACAGCCTACACAGTTCTTCTTTACTAACTAAAACCAAATACCCATTCTTAGGTCCTGTCCCTTCCCTCTGCTTTCCTTTTTTCAAGCATTTGTATTTTATTAAGTATAGCACGTTTAGTAATTCCTCTATGCAATGTGAAGAGGACTCAGTTTCATTCCTAAACTGTATTTGTCCTGCTTACTTTGCTAATTGTGTATCATGCCTAAAATTTGTAGCAATCAATGAGGCATTACTGACTAGCACTAGATGATCAGAATGACTGACTTTAGGTGTTTATAGTGTTGGAATTGAGTGTTATGTAGCTCAGATTCCCTAAATTTATCCAAGGTCAAATGCACCATGGGTTTTTTTTTCATCAATGATTGACAGTAATATAGAAGCAGCATTTTATTTCTAGCCATTCACATCAGATACACATGCTTTTGCAAATATTTGTATATTTTTTCCTATAATCACACTTTATTCAAATGCAGTTGTAAGCAACTGAGCTTTTCTGACCCGGCACCAAGGATTCAATCTGAAGTCTGTATTTAACTGTGTGGCCAGAAGTCAAGCACAGTTGCTGATTCCCGTTGACTGTCAGTCTTTGATGAAGTTGGCTTCTGCAAGTGCTGTCATCCATGGTGTCAGCCTTCCTGGGACAGCGAGTATCACTCTGGAGCTTCGCTTGTAAATGCTGGTGTTAAGCTATTGCTTACCTATTCTAGGGAGTTTATAATTTTTAACTCGTTCAGTTTATGTGTAATGTTAGATGAGTCATGAGACATTATGAAACCCTGAGGTTATCATACTGGATTAGAGCAGAGGTCCTTCACAGTCAGCATTCTGTTTTGGCAGAAGATGATATCAGATCATTCAAAACAGTGGTGGTCAGTTGCCAAGGGCAGCTGCTACCTTCTGCCTCTTTTAAATGGAATACAATTTATCCCCTGAAATACGAAAATGAATACGCATTCCAAACCTTTAGACTTTTTCTTCTCTTTATTAAAGGACCTGCCTGTGTCTGTAACCTGTGGTTATCCTCCTTCTTCTCCCAGTCCTACCAAGCTCTTTACTTCAATGTTATTTCTGTATTATATTTAACAGAAATTTCTTTTCATTGCATTTAAACTTACTTCCGTTCAGTATCATGAAAACTCTTGGTCACAGCTATTCAGCTCTCCCAATAAATTATTTTCTATTACTGTATGTTATTTTTTATCTCTAATATGTCTGTTCTTATTAATCTCCAGTCCAAATTCAGCAGCTCCAGTGGTTCAGTATGGCAGTCACTTCCATTCCTCTTCTTATTTTGGCACCAAATGCTTCTGCATTTCTACCATCTTTGCCTTAGATCAGTGCTGCCCAGACTTTCTGCTCACCATTGCCCTTCTTCTCAAGAACCCCTCAAACCCAAGCATGGTGCCATCTGTCTCAGGGTTTCCTCAGTCCTTCTCCCATCCCTTGATCAGATGTGTGCCTGCATATTTTGCCCAGGAAAGATGAGTCTGCTCTCCAGTCTTCATCCAACCCTGAACCTGCTACTAAGACACCACAAAGAAAGAGTGACCCTAGAAACAGGCTTCAGATTGGATGAATTTCATAAGTGAGCCACAAACACCCCAAGGACTGTAGACTGAGCACATTTTTTTGGACAGAATACTCGTAAATGAACCTGATGTGACAGATTTAGTATTGTTTTATACAGCTGAATTGTAAGCTTTTCAGTAATATGTATATCTTGTTCCTTAAATTATAGTCATCAAAAGTTTGTCCAAAGATCTTTGGAGGAACATGGAAGTAGGATGTTCTGCATGTGGTTTGGAAAGTCATAGCTAGATCTGTAAATCTGTGTGATTAAAATAAAAAGGGAGTTCTCTTGCTCTCATCACAGTCATTAGACAATGATTTAAGATAAGTTTACAAACTGGGCCTTGGATCAGCAAGTGATTACAATTATCTGATGGTTTCATACACTCCCAGCAATGCAGAAATCAGGTACAGAGTGGCCCCCACCCCAGCGAGGAAGACGTGCCCTGCAGCTGGCAGTCACCAAGGGTCACGCACAGCCAGTGCGAACCCTCTGTGCTGGTGGGCTCTGCAGCAGCTGCAGCTAGACATCAACTCCAGAAAAAAGCCCAGCTCCTGAATTTACAGCCTTCCTTACATCAGCAGATGAGATACAACTGCAATATTGTGGTCAAGAGATCTGTCATCTGTCCTGTACCTGCGATTGGTATTACTAGAGGCTTAACAGTCAGTCTGGAGTTCCTACCTGCCAGCATTGCTGGTGTGTGTGTGTGACCTGGGTCGTAGCTGAGATTTTGTTCCTGAGGCTGTGCCAGAGCATGTCTCACTGTGCACACCTTCCTAGCAGAAGGGACATGGTCCACCCTGCTCAGTACAAGTGGCTACTAATAACCTACTTGCTCTCCTTGGTTAAATACTCCTGGCTTGTGACATTTTTGGGCTAGTGCAGAGTTCATAAGAATAAGTGGAGAAGGGCAAAGCATCTCAGGGTAAGATGTTTGAGGAGAGGAATATGAGGAGTGAGGAGGCTCTACCCCACTTTGTGACACCAGGGCATCTGTAGATGTCATGATGAGTGAGCGTTAAAATGCTTCGTTTCATTTTTGAAAGTATATTGGGATTTTTTTTTTACTTTCCCTTTCAACTGATAGCAAGATGGCCTACTGCTTGGAACTGACATCTTAACTGTTACATTTGTTTAAACCCAATAGAAAAATTTTGAATTAGGCACAGGAAAATTAGGTGATGGATTGTGCCCTGGTGTTGACTATACATGGAGAATAGACTTGACAGTCGTCTTCTATAAGTATTCAGTGGGAATCAGTGTAACACAACTCAAAAATAGTAAAAGTTAAAAACTACCTCAGACTGCAGTCCACAAATAGCCTACAGGATTGGGTTTAAAAAGAGAAAGTTTGTGCAGATTTTAGCACAGACTCTTCAGCAGCAGGTGTCTTTGGGATATGTCATATGATATCCATAAGTCTCCAGAATAATTAGAGGCTTTGTGCAGGACATCACAGGTATCCCAGTGTCGTGGTTTAACCCCAGTCAGCAACTAAGCACCACACAGCTGCTCACTCATTTCGCCCCCCCACTGAGTGGGATGGGGGAGAAAATCGGGAAAGGAAGTAAAACTCGTGGGTTGAGATAAGAACAGTTTAATAGAGCAGAAAAGAAGAAACTAATAATGAGAATGCTAACACTAATAAAATGACAACAGTAATAATAAAAGGATTAGAATACACAAGTGATGCACAATACAATTGCCCACCACCCGCCGATCGATGCCCAGTTAGTCCCCGAGTAGCGATCCCCCTGACCCCACTCTCTCCAGTTTATGTGATGTCACGTGGTATGGAATACCCCGTTGGCCAGTTTGGGTCAGCTGCCCTGGCTGTGTCCTGTGCTGACTTCTTGTGCCCCTCCAGCTTTCTCACCGGCTGGGCTTGAGAAGCTGAAAAATCCTTGATTTTAGACTAAACACTAC
>JAVJGG010000050.1:4143544-4184338 GCA_035590195.1 Aviceda cuculoides
CCCCCCCCCCCCCCCCCCCGCAATGCCTCCTGGCTCCCCTGCGATTGTACTTATAATTTGCATGCTGGTTCTTTCTGTCCTGCATCCACTGCATCCATGGTAGATAGGTCTATGGCTGATTTTTGCCCTCCTGTTACTGCAGGACAAGTCACCTTTCAAGGGCCTATAACCTTTATCCTGCAACAGCAGCATTGGGAAGCACCACAGCAATAAATCGACTTTGCTGGGAGCTGAGAAATGCCAGCTCATGCTAGAAACTTCTGTTTGCATCAGCTGTAAAAATGAAGAGACCCTCAAACATAACTGGTTTTGACAAAGGCTAAAGCAGGGCGAGTCCCACTCCAACCTTCTGTATAAATTTTCCTCCTAAATTAACCTTTTGTGGTTTGATATCATCCTTTCTTCTATACAATTTGCTTTTTCCAAGCTTCCATAAGCAAGTTTCTTACTTTTTCTCATGGCTGTTCAGGTCCAATTTGTCAATATTACTTCAACAGGCAGGTTGGACTGCTAAAGCTGGCCTCGCCTACTTGTAACTCCAGCATCCCATTCCTGAAGGGCAAAACTGATAATTATTGGTAATGTTGCTCCAAAGAGCATTCCTTTCTATACTGTAATAAATATGACAAATGTGATACCACTGTCTAAAAAATATTTTTGCGTACCTCTTAGATTTCACTATATTTAGAAATATTTAGAACTTCTGCATCACAACTACCTTAATTGCTGGAAATCTGGCTTACCTTGCTTTGGAAAGCAATGAATACATTAACATGTTGTTGCCTGTACTCTGCTTACTCACTCTCAGACACACTCAGTACGATTTAATCTAGATTTATAATGTGATGACATTTTATGCCTCAGCTTGCTTAAGTTGATATTGGCAACCTGGAATGTGGATTACTTATCAACAGTGCTTACATACTGATATGATGAGCACCATCCAAAGCCCAACAGGGCAAAAGAAAGAAATTAAGAGTGTAGATTTTATAACATACAGAACTTAATTGGCTAGATAAGAAAACACCTAACAAGTATGAATACAACTTTTCTATTTCACTCTCCCAGGGAAGATATGGATTGGCCAATGTGTCAAGAGGGATAAACTCACCTGAACCAAAGATATGTGAAAATTAAAACTATGCAAGCACAGATTATTTGCTCCTACACATGTTAATGCTAGTGTTAGCACAGCTTTTGTCTAAGGAAGCCCTAGGTGCTGGAGCTGCATGGAAATCTTGGTGTTTACCATATTAAACTTAGGTTTTTAGCTCTTCTTATTTTAAAGAAAAGTTTGAAAGCATGGAGGAGGGGCAGGGACTGGAGGCAAAGCAGCTCCTCCAAGCAGCCAACAACATTGCTCTGCCTCTGCGTTGAAGTGTCCAAGCGGAGCAGGACAGAGCAGCTGTGTGTTGGGGATGAGCAGATGTCTCTGAGTGCAGCAGGAGAGTCTGGGAAAGGGGATTACACCTCAGGCTATACACTGCAGGGGGTGAGAGAGCCAGAGGGGTCTCAACACTGCCTTCAACTCCATCTGGCACCATGGGCTAAAGCCCTCAGGAATTGGTCCTTGTAGTGGGAGCAGAAACATCTTCTCCATAACAAAGCTCCTCCACAGTGCTTGTGGCATAGCAATGCTCATTTGGGGAATCAATATTGCAATTAGTACTGCCCTGCAATACTTTGGTTTGAACATCAGCATGCGCATGTGCCTCCACAGCATCCTTTGCTCAGCCCTCTGCAGCATTACAGCAAAGGGCAGCCAAGGTCTTAAAACAAAAATGCTGTTTGTGGGCAGAAGTTCCTCATTTTGTCAACAAGGGAGAGGGAAGGCAGAGAGACATTTCCAAGGCAGCAGTGACTCTGGATGAGATTTCTAGCTTCCCACCTTGTGTTCAGTCCTGAAGGACCAGAAGAATGTGGGTATCTGCAGTATTTTTTGTTCCTATTAGCTGCTGATCTTATTTTGTTACAGTTGTTTTCCTTTTTTTTTTTAATCTTTATTGACCTTTTTTTACATTTTGTGTTTTGTTAAAGTTTTTTTCCTACAGCAGAGAGATTGCAAATACAACATTATCATGAGTAATGTGCTGACTTTGTTTTCTTATTTACCTTAGGACATTTATTTACCCCTTCTTCACTAGAGGCAGACCTTTCCCACTGCAGTTGCTTTTCTTTGGCACGTTATTTTGTATCTATAATGGCTTCCTCCAGGGGTACTACCTGATTTACTGCGCTGAATATCCAAACGATTGGTGCACTGACATCAGATTTACATCAGGTAATTACAGCTGCAGGATTCCCAAGATCTAATCTCCAAGCAATTTGTAAGCATTTTGAATTATGTCCTAATCTTTACTGAACATGTGAGTCAAATCAATTGTGATGGAAATCGGCATAAAACCTGCCTGCTGGCCCAGATAAAACAAATAAATGTGCAGTGATTTTTTTTTTTTTTGCTAGGCAGCCACCTTTGAAGGCATACAATGTTATGTGTTAGTCTCAAATTGCCAGCCTTGTTTTACTCACACCGCTCCAGAATCTCCTGCTGCTACAGGCTGCAGCGATGCAATCTCAGGCCTCAGCTGAATGGGGCTCAGCCAGAAGTGTCCACCCAGTGTGGCTGTGTGCAAGGGCAAACTGTGGCTTTCTCTTCCCTGCCAGGGAGCTTTGCACTTGATGCAGCTATTCTGACTGAGAGAGACAAGAAGGGCAAAACCCCAGCATAAATGAGGCTTTAGAGACAAAGGGCTCTTTTTTCTCATGTAAGGCACATGGGAAGATTAGAGATTACGCACAACCTCGTTGTATGCTAATATGGTTCCTTGATATTCCTTAATAGCCTAGCTGAATTTCACCCTGTAAAATCCCTGAGACAATAACTGAGCAAGAGCAGCTAGGTGGCATTACACATTTGGTGCAGCACAGAGAATGTTTTTTAAATGCATATATAGAAATGAAGATTAACATGGAGGTCTGAGGAAATGTTTTGGATATGACAAGTACAAAATGACCAAGGTACTTTCTGTACCCTGTTTCGGGCTGTGGCTGCAAGTCCAGTCTTTTCAGACAGCATCACATATTAAAAATCCTGGACATTGTTTAGGAAGAGGTCTCACACCCAACAAAGAAAACACCACATAGCATAATTTGCATGATAAATAAAATATGTATTTAATGAAAAAAAAAAGGAAATCAGCATTAGGAGTACTTGAAATATTAAAGAAAAAACAAACAGTATATTCTTGCTCTACACTCTTACCAACTTTCTGTTGCTACTGGAATTGTTGAGGTTTTATCAGCACTCAGTCTTTTTTCTATACTTCACAGCACATACCACCTCTATTTCTTTCCGTGCTTCCCAGTCATTATCAGAGGTGGTTTTCTCAGAGTCTAATGTGGCATAAAATGTAGGGCATGTCACCTGCAGAGTTTCTCAATCAAATGCCTCTCGTTTTTCAGCTAAATGGAGTATGGTCAATGAATTATTCTGGCCAGAAGCTGTCACCATCCTTCAGCAAGTAACTGCTCCATGTGCATGCCCACAGCTCTGTCCAAGCAGCCTTGCTGGCACTGGACTGAGCTGCGCTGAGATGTAGGTTCCCTTCCCAGCTCCGCTGATGTGCTGGATAAGTTTGTGTTCCCTGTGCTCCTCTTTGCCCAGCTGTAAAATGAGAGTAATAGTACTTGCCTACAGCTCAGTGGTTACTCTGCAGTAATGTCCCCAGCCATGGCAGGCTGCCCTCAGCCAGCAGTGTCAGTTGGGTACTTTGTCCCCTCCCTTGATGTTCAATAAATGGTAACTATGGCCAGCTGGGAAGTTCAGCCTTTTCTCACACCAGCTGGAAGTGCTCTGATCTCACTAACAAAACAGCATGCTCAGGACGGTCATCGTTTTGTCCAGAGTTGCTCTCCACACTGAAGTTATCCAATGAAGGTGCTCCCAGAGGACAGGACTGTGATCCCCAAGCTGACACAGAGCTACAGAGTAATTTGTCACCAGTTGCATATGCTTCTCCTGTTCAGTAGCCTTCTCAGTAGCAGCGCATCTTTTGACTTGAAAAAGAATCCACCCACCTCACATTAGGTCTCCTATCTGCCTGCTCCAAAGATAAACCTCACATATGTGCTTGAGTAGGGATAACTAGGCAGAGCTGTATTTCTAATCCATTTCTTGTTTGCTTCTTAGGCCTCCTCTTATTTCTGCTCGGAATGGGGATCAACATTCACAGTGATCTATTGCTGCGCCAGCTGAGGAAACCCGGGGAAGTCACTTACAAGATTCCTCAAGGTATATTCTTATCCCCCACCTCCCTGGAGAAAGTAGGGCAGCAGGTTGGATAATGTTCTCTGACTGAATTCACAGCAAAGCAACAATAATAGCAGAGATGCCAGTATCGCACAGGTACTCAGCTCAGGTGCCCCTCCGAGCTGCGAGGACTAGCGTGAGCTGGCTGCAGACAGTCCATGAGAAGCAACGAGAGTATCTGGAAAACATGAGCTGTGAGGAGAGGTTTTAGGAAATGGGCTGAGTAATTTAGAGAAGATTGAGGTGGGACATAGGAAGAGGATTTTAGCCTTGTAAATGGCAACTGCAAAGAAGGAAATATTCTTCTCCATGCCCAGGAAGAAGAAGTAGCAGACTTCTTGCACTGCAAAAGGGAGATTCAAAGTGTAAAAGTTGGGGAAAAAATAACACTGAGGATGCAAGGTGCAGAATTTCCTTTCTGCCTCCTTCAAGGTGGGGCTTGGTGAGGAAGAGTAGCTGTGGGCCAGAGCCATGAACCAGGAAATGTCTAGCTCTGTAGAGCAATATGGATGGGGATCCAGGAATTTCCTGGTTTTGGTGTTGACTCCTTCTGCTGGCTTGTTACAGATGGTAATATCTCTCCCCCAGAGTTTCTCACTTCCAATCCTTACCTTTCTGTTGTAGATGTTGTGATTTGGAAGCTAAGCTGCAAAACTGAGATCCAGATTTTGCATTCCACAAAGGTAGTGGAGTTGCAAAATATTTTTGGGGGCCTGAAGAGAATTGACTAATGTTAATAATTTTAATTTAAATCTAAAAATGGGCTTTCTTAAGACCTTTTCCAAATAAAAATCAATGATTGTGAATGTGCTGAAAGCCTCTGTGTTAGAATCACCTTTGATTCTTGTACTTGTTACACAGGTCTTGTACAAGATCCTCCTTTGGCATGGCCCCACTGGCTTCAGGGCAGTGGGTTTAGGTTGCTGTTATGGGCTATGAATGAGAAAGGTAGCATATTCTGCTGCTGACTTTATGAGAAAGAACTTTCCATGTTCACAAGATGACTGTAAAAATTACACATTTTGTCTGTTGGTGCAGGGGGACTGTTCACCTACGTTTCTGGAGCCAACTACTTTGGAGAAATTGTGGAATGGTTTGGTTTTGCCATAGCAACCTGGTCCCTACCAGCCTTCGCCTTTGCCTTTTTTACTCTTTGCTGCATTGGGCCACGTGCTTATCACCACCACAGGTATCAAACTGTTTCTTCCCATATGCTGCTGCTTGCTCTTGGAATGCTGTTTGCAAAATACCAGGGAGGGACAGAGGAACAGAGCCAGGATTCAAGATAAAATTGAAATTTAGTATGATGTACAAGAAGCGTATCAGTTTATTTGTGATTGGGTGAAAGTAAGGCAGTTGGCTGGACCCCATGTTGAGTTAAGTGGGCCTGACAGTCATTTAATCTGACACGACTTACATCACTGCTTCCGCTGTGTTAAAGCCTCTTTTTACTGAGCCTTGTAAATGTGAACCTTCCCTAAGGGTGCCTTTGCAACCTCTGCAGTCCTTTGGAGTAGGTATGGTCCCCTGCTCTGAATTCCTCAAGTTTCTACTTTATGTCTGTTAGAACCTTAACAGCATTATCAGCTTTCACTTAATTACATAACCTGGTGTAAATAGTTTCAGAATGCTCTTTTGCAGAGTAACACACAGAGGTTACAAAGCAAGGAAGTTTGGAGGAGTTTTAAGGTTCCTCAGCTGAGCTGTATTGAAACTGTGCAGTTTCTTTGTATGTGCAGGTTCACTCTCTTGCTTATTTTCTTTCAGGTACTATCTCAAGACATTTACGGACTATCCAAAATCAAGGAAAGCCTTGATTCCTTTTGTTTTTTAATAATTGAAATATGGACTCTGTGTTATGTTTATATAGGGCTTTTTTCAATTCCTAGTTTTAATGTTAGGTCTGACTATAATAATTGTACAAATGATAACCTGGGGTTGTAACAGACAAGAAGGTAATCTGGACTGAAGTTTTTATTTTGAATTACAGGGGAAATTGCAGATAGTTGTGGGCAAAGGGACTCCCCAAAAGACATGTTTGCTTGTCAGTGGAGTTCTGCCTATGGAAAATAGGTATATAACTACACTGACATCAGAGAAAAAGCATTGGCTAAAAACTGATGCAGAAAAGTGGGAAGTAAGACCATGACTTCAGAAGAAGTCTTCAGCAGGCACTCCTATTTATAGCACTTCTGCAGCTGCTGCTTCCTGCCTCCATACCATAGCACATGTGCCCTTGCTCTGCTGGCACTGCCCTAGGTGTTGCCAAAATTTAAAAGGGAGTAGGGGGTCTCCTTTGCCAGGAAAATAACTCAACCCATTATTTTTCATCTAAAAGCCAGCTTAGCTCCCAGAACCATAATGCAACAAGAGGACAGTTGTACTGGCACAAGGCTGAGAGCAGTGTGCCATGGTACAGAGGTGATGCGAAGTAAGTGGAGGCGGAAGTATCTTAAGCCAGCACTCACAAGCACAATGTCTGTGTTCCTTCCTTAAGCAATACTCTCCTCACTGTCAGATGATTAATCTTCAGCCATCAGTTTTTTTTTTTTTTTAATTTACTTTGTTAAAGCAATTGCAGCTCCACTAGGAGTTTTTTTTCTCTTGCAAATTCAGAGCTCTTTTCAGAATAAAAATCTGTCCACTCAAAACCACTCAACTGTTATTCATAAAAAGACTCGAGATGGTGATGTATGACAAAAACTACAACAAATAAAAAGCTCTGTGTTGAAGAAAATTTTCTCCAACACTGGCGGTACATTTTGTCTACAGAAAACATTTTTAGATACTTGTATTAGAAAATGATAGAGAGATATTATTGAATTTTCACAAAAACACAGGATAGCTCTTCTTTATTTCAGAATATAATTAGGAATTTTCCCAAAAATGTCATTAATCCCAATAGGAAGAGACGTCCCCACAGATGCTGACAGGTTTAGTTACACTTTAGAGCATAAAATCCTGCTAAGAATTGTGCTGAGTAGCTGGAAAGAAAAAGACCAGACCGCACATAATAAACATACTACTTGCTGCTGGAGTATCCTGATTGACTGTACACCGTTTTCTCCAAAACACAATAAAATTTATGTAAAACACAGACCTGTGCTAGCCTATAACTTACTGTTTGCCGAAACAAGTCTCTGTGATATTGCTCACCAGATCCTGCTCATGCTGGCTTCTTCCTTCTGGGCAAACTCTCCCTTCTTTGCTCATATTATTAATTGTCTTCACCACTGAAGAGCAGAGCAGCCAGCTGAGGCTGGGTCCCATTGCACTAGTCCCTGTACAGCGCACAGGAGAGCCAGACCCTTTGCTGCATGTAGGCAAAGGTAGGGGAGGGACGAAATAAGGTGCAAGCAGAATTGTTGTTGCACGGGCTGCGAGTTTCACATCAGCACTACAAACGTATTTTCCTTTTGTTTCTTTATTTAAATCCTCTGTGTAGAAACACACTGGGAAGGGGCTTGCTGGGTGTGAAGTTAGGGACAGAAAGGCTGGAGGTGACGAGGATGCCAGGTGGGAGGGAATGGCCTCTTTCCCAGGGAGCAGATGCTGAGTGTGAGCAGCAGCTGTGCTCCCCAGAGCTCCCCACCTCAGGACCCCCTCCTTGACGATTCCTCCTTGTGCTTTTCTCCCCGCAAAGCCTTGCAAGTGATGAAAGAGCAAATAGCCCATGGGTGCCAGTGTTCCTAGCTGCTGTCTCCTCCATCCGTTTCTGAGCAAGGGGGAGAGCAGGGACCAAGCTTTTCCTCACCCTTTGGACCAGAACAGGGCTTGTACAGACTTCTTTGTCCTTCCTACATACCCCTCCCATCATAACAGGACTGTTCCCTGCTTTTATTTTGTCTTGCTTAATATTTGCACCAGATGGACCATTATTGCCACTGTCGGTCCTGGGCCCAGGTATCCACTGCAAAGAGCTGGGGATCAGGGTGGGAGAACCGGTACTGGCTCAAGGTGGAAGACGGCCTGCCTTCAGGCTGGGGGGCCCCTCAGCCTGTCACCCCTGCACCGGACAAGCTCAGGGTGTCTCGACTAGCTGGATGCCTTGCAGGAGCAACTCCATCCTCTCTGTCATGGGTCTTGGACATGTTGCATGGAAAAGGGCTGCAGGGAAGAAAGGAGCACATCTTCCTTCTGCCCCCTCCCATGTCATTTTTGGAGAGCAGGAGCAACACACATGTGCTTTAAACCCCCTACAAGCAATGACTGCAGTTAATTGTGATGGAGAGGAGACACAGGCTCTCCCCATGTCAAGTTCCCCTATGAGGCTGATGGCTCCTACCCTCCCTGCAGAGACACCAGCCTGCCCCGCTGTGCATGCAGATGCCCCAGGGCAGCACACCTGGGACCACAATGCTCCTGAGAAATTTCTTTCATCATTCCTTATTTTTATAAGGAAAAATATATTCCCCTTGTCTCTGGGAGAAAAAAACACAGCAGACATTTTGATATCCCTCTGCTCAAGCCTCTGGAGGCTATGTACATGTATGATTTCAGAGTTGACAGTAAAGTCCTTTGAAAAGCAGCACTTTTCTGACTTTCTTTGCAATGCCCTTTTGCTCTGCCAAAAGCTAACAGAAGTGTCCTCTGCTGATAAGCATTTAAAATAATAGCTCATTCCTTTTCTCCCCTTTTGGAAGACTGTTTTTCTGTTTAATTTCCTCCCATCATTCATATTTTAGTTTTCATTTATCTTTGAGGAGATTTATGTCCAGGTGCTGTTCCCCTGGAGAGGGCCTTCCTCAGGACAGCTCTGGGTGTTGTTACTGTGCTAGGAAGACCTTTCTTACATGGAGCTGGTAAGCCAGCCTTCATGCTTGCTGACAGGCTGCTGGGAAGATTAATCCTTTATCACCAGGACTCTTGTTAATTTAATTATTTTTGTATTGTTTGAGTGCTTTTTCAAATGCTGACTTTCCTTAAACATGCGCTATACAACTGTGGTAATACACAAATGGCTTAATCATGCATCTGATGTTTCTTCTGTGAAATGTGCTTTCTGCACTTAAGTGATCAGACAGACCACTTATTGATACCAGGATTTAGATATCTAATCTCTTCTGACAGCCAAAACCAGAATTAAACACTGTTCACTGGGAGGCAAAGAGGAGAACAATGGCACTTGCCAGCCCTCATTCCCATCTCTATGTGCCACACACACTTCAGCTTTTGCGTGGCTTTAGTCCATGCTTCAGATGAGATGTCACTCAAGACAACAGAAAACCAGCTCCAGGCAACGTAGAGCATTTGTAGCTATTGTTTTAAAGTACATGTTTTACATAATATATTTACACAAAAGGCAAAAATCCACCGATTTTGGCCTGTGAGTGACTGTCTTTAGGAAAAGCACTCATCTGGGAGCTGCACTCCTGCTCCCATTACTCACCCGGAATATGAAGTCTCTTATGCTTGGCCAGAAGCTCTAAGTGTTTCTGCAGAAATACCAAACCACGGTGTGTCCTAGAACCACAAACACTGAGGAACTCTCCCTAGGCAGGTAGAGTGCTCTAACGGCTTGGGCTCAAAAATATCTGTTTTGTACTCTTGATGGTGTCACTGATGGACTGACGAACCTCAGCAAGTTACTCGCCACTTTTGGGGTTGTTTTCCTTTCTATTTCTTGTCTCTGGAAATGGTCTTGAAGGCCAGGATTTGTTTTCATAGTACCTGGCAAAGCAGTCCCAACCTCAGTTAAGGCCTGTAGATACTGATAAAACAGAAATAAGATACAGCCACAGTCTGTTGCATATTCTTAGGGAGACAGAGTTATAATATTGCAAAATATCCTAAAGACATGTAAGATACCCAAATGCACTGAAATGCATTTTAAGGAGATATTTCTGTGATATTACATCACAGAAAAAGTCTAATACATGTTACCCATTGAACCTTAGGATCATTTGCTGGCAGTAGAGGGATTGCCTGCTTGTATTTGATTCACTTGTCAAATTAACAAATTCATTTTTAATGCAAATCACCATAAGGTCTCATTTAAATCCAAGCATAGTCCTGGAAACCTCATATCCTCTCTCCTGCCACCTCTGGGGTTCTCCTGAACTGGTCTGATTTCTCAGAGAAGGCTTTTCTAGAGACATCTCCTCTCAAACCCAAACACTGCTGTTCCTGCATGGGTAATGTGATCTAGGAAACACAAATATCTGATACTAATTCAGGGCCAGGGCCTGCTGGTTCCTCATGAGTACTACCATACTCTGTAAGTAAAGGCATTGATGGCCACTGAGCCACTCAGGAATATGTCATTATTCCCTACAAACAGAGGTAGAAAGTTTGATCTCTGTGGGAGCAAAGTTGGTGGGCAGACATCAAGAAGTGCCTAATGGTAACACCTGGAAAAGTAAAGGAAGATGCTAAGGTCTGGCTCTGGTTTATGTTACCACAAGTTACAAGTGCCTTTCCAATGAACCTGTCTTTAGCACTCTAAGTCTAAAAGGTAAAAGACAAAGACACAGTTTTCAGAAGTTCATTAAGCTAGTTCCTTTGCATATTCAGAAGAGAACAGACTGACCTTAACTGATGCAATGCTTGGAATAATCCTACCACCATGCCTTTCAGCTAGGTGCAGAGGCTTCTGCCCCCAGTAGAGTCAGTGGAGATATTAGCTCCTCCATGCAGTGATTCACAACACCCAGGCTGGAAGCCTTCAATTCCACACAGGAGTCAGGGATGCTAGAAGTACACCCCAGTGAGCCCACATCCATGCATTAATGGCATATGCAGTGCCTGTGGCCAGGTGGGAGACAGCTGTATTTGGGCACTCTGACCTGCAGTGTCATTCCCAGAACCTGAGTTATCCTATTTGAACACTTCTCATATCAGCTCCAGCATCACAGTTGCCTTCCAGTCTACTTGCTTATTTTTCCTGAGTTTGCCATGTGAGATTACACATAATATTGTCACAGCCGTGCTTCCCTACTATACCAAACACACCATGTCTGTTTGGGCTGAATTTTTTTCACCCTGCAGTGTTGCTGCCATGAGGAAAGGCCCTTCACTCTATGGGGATGCGTTGCATTTTTATGCTGTGTGGTAAAAGGTGAGGAGGCTGCTGAGGGTTTCATTTTAACAGGTTCACAGCAGTCTTAACTGGGCTTAAACCAAGTCTGGGTGGAGTGGGTTTCCCCTGCCTGGCCAAGTGGCAAGAGGGGGAGCAGCTCCACGAGCCCGCTGAGCCCCCATGCTGCGCCCACCAGCCCTCGGGAGCTGGCCACAGGCTCCCCCTGCCCACAGGGTGCTGGGTATCACACCTGTGAAGGGGAACTCAGCTCTACGGTAATCCCGGCAGAGTCCTCCTCCTCATCCTTATTCTCATCTTCCTCATCCTTGTCCTCCCTAATAGGGGACTGCTGCAGCTCGGGATGTTACATCAGAGCAAAGCCCTCCTTGCCCAGCACAGCCAGGTACATGCACACAGCCCTGGGTGAATTTGTTTTCTGTGATGGAAACTCCTGAAACAACTCCTGTCTTCCCAGCAAGAGAGCAGATTGAAGATGATTTGGAAATCTGCCTATGCCAAAATAGTATCTCTGCCATTTGACCAGAAAATCTGTGTTTCAGATCTCCGTAGGAACAGAAAACCTGTCCTTTCACCAATTACAAACTTGGAAAGCATTCACATAGAGGAACATGGTGGATTTCTGGAGATGTGGGAAGCTGGCTCTGGCAGGCCTACAGATAATTTTAAAATACCAGCAAACATCACTCTTGGGATAAAAAGTTGGTTTGGAGCAGTTAAAATACATTTGCATCAATGGAGCTGCCTGATCTAAATCCTCTTTTCTCTCTGCTGAGAATTTAGAACTGGCACTCTGATAGTAAATAGGAAAATGTGTATTTCAGCACTGAAAGTACTAATCCTGCCTTCTGCGCAGTGGGGTGAAACCTTACCCTCGTGCGTCCTGGCGGCCTTGCACACCAAGAAATGTTTCTGGGGGTGTTAACTGAGGTATGTCCAGCGATCCTTTTATATGTTCAGCTCCTTTTACATACAACTTCAGCTTCACAGCCAGCAAGCTACAGACAAGTGTTTATTAGCATATCTGTAGACAAAGTCATAAACAGCAAAACACAGTGAGTGTCCCAAAACTGAGATGGACACCCTGAAGCTGTGCTAATAACATTGGGCTGAACTCAGGCTTGGCAACCGGTGCTTTGCAGCACATCAAATGGTGAAATTCTCCCTGACTTCAGCAAGGCTCTGGTTTTACTCGCATTTTCTCTGTTCAGACATACTGGTGGCCTGTAGCCAGTAATTTTCAGCACTGTTACTACCCAACATCCAGCCATGTGTCAGCCACAGCAACTCAGGCAAGCTTCTTATCATAAAGCAATATTGCCATTTTCCCCCATTTCTGACCGAGATGCTGTTTTACAGGTATTTTCAGAATTTCTCTCTGCCTAAGTCTTGGGCTCTCAATGCATTACCTACAAGGGAGAGTAGAATAGATTGAGCTTGTACCCCTATGCCTTCCTGTAGAAGGGTTGACCCTGGCTGGATTCCATGTGCCCACCAAAGTTGCTCTGTCACTCCTCTCAACTGGACAGGGGAGAGAAAATATAACAAAAGGCTCATGGGTTGAGATAAGGATGGGGAGAGATCACTCACTAATTACCACCATGGGCAAACCAATCGACTGGCATAGGGTAATGAGAAATAAACCCAAATCTTAAAGCACCTTCCCCCCACCCCCCCTTCTTCCTGGGCACAGCTTCACTCCCAGATTCTCTACCTATCCCCCCCCAGCAGCGCAGAGGGATGGGGCATGGGGGTTGGGGTCAGTTCATCACACGTTGTCTCTGCTGATCCTTCCTCTCCAGGGGGAGGACTCCTCACTCTTCCCCTGCTCCAGCGTGGGGTCCCTCCCATGAGAGACAGTCCTCCATGAACTTCTCCAACATGGGTTCTTCCCACAGGCTGCAGTTCTTCATGAACTGCTCCAGTGTAGGACCCTTCCATGGGCTGCAGTCCTTCAGGAGCACACTGCTCCAGCATGGGTCCCCTGCCGGGTCACAAGTCCTGCCAGAAAACCTGCTCCATGGGCTCCTCTCTCCATGGGGCCACAGGTCCTGCCAGGAGCCTGCTCCAGCGTGGGCCTCCCACACAGCGTCACAGCCTCCTTGGGGCATCCACCTGCTCCGGCGTGGGGTCCTCCGCGGGCTGCAGGTGGATATCTGCTCCACCGTGGACCTCCATGGGCTGCAGGGGGACAACCTGCCTCACCATGGTCTTCCCCATGGGCTGCAGGGGAATCTCTGCTTCGGCACCTGGAGCACCTCCTCCTCCTCCTTCTGCACTGACTTGGGGGTCTGCAGGGTTGTTTCTCTCACATGTTCTCACTCCTCTCTCCAGCTGCAGTTTCTGTGCCACAGCAACTTTTTTTCCCTTCTGAAATCTGTTATTCCAGAGGCGCTACCACTGTCACTGATGGGCTCAGCCTTGGCCAGCGGCGGGTGCCTCTTGGAGCCGGCTGGCATTGGCTCTATTGGACATAGGGGAAGCTTCTAGCAGCTTCTCACGGAAGCCACCCCTGTAGCTCCCCATTACCAAAACCCGGCCACAGAGACCCAGTACACTTCCCCTGCTTTTTGTTATCAGGGTAATGCTTTCCAGTCTGCTTTAGCCACCAGCTCAAGTACAGACTGCCAATCCTGCAGCCCAGCTGAGAGTATCTGCCCTTCTGGCAGGGTGGAGGCCGATCCACACAGCTCTTCCTCCCTCAGCATCCCATGATGGCAAAGCCTTGCATCATTTGATCCCATTTGATCAACTTACATTTTGTATTGGTTTTCTCTCGTTCATGTGCCAAGAACAACCTCCTTGAAGAGTTTCCTCTCCTTCAATCCCTTCCAAGGTTTCTGAAGTCTTTGCAAATAAGTGGTGTGTTGTTTGGGTCTGTGTCAGCAAGTGCAGTGTCACCCTTCAGACCCCACCTGAGCTGGCAGTCCCTGACCTGTGGCTTGGCTCTGTGGGGTTGATGCCATGCCACCTCTTGCCACCCACTCTGCTGCTTTTCAAATGGATCTCAGCATTTGCCCTCCGTTTGGAGGATTTGAGTTTCAGGCTCTCTGGGATGCTGCAGTTGTGATTTTGCCACCCTGGGATACGCAAGCCTGTACCCTGCATACTTCTGTTATGCACCTACCCAGCATGCAGCCTGCAATCTCAGGTGCTGAATATAAGGCAGTGGAGGAAAGAAAACTAATGGAGTTTCCTGCTCTAAAAGGACGTGAAGTCGGAAGAGACCATGAGAGAGCTGAATTTCCACCCTTCAGCAGGTCATGGAGGAGGCGAACACAGGGATGACTTCCTTGTACCCCCTTGGGGGGACAAAACGGTCACGTCCCGGACTAGGGCAGAGGAGCCGTGGCAGGATTGGCTTGCTTGGTCCAGGTCAAATGAGGAGATCCATATAAGGTTCAATGACAGTAAGAAACAGGAAAGCTACATGCATGTGCCTGGGAACGTCACTGGGGACTTTGAGGAGGGAGTTCAGGATGGCATGAAGGCAATGGTAGGGCTAGTGCTCCCTGCCCAGAAAAGTCAGCCCAAGACTTAGCTCTTCAGGCTAAGTATGAAGAAGCACTTTTAACATCAGCTTTGACAGCTAACAGCGGACAGTTCTATGTGTTCCGGGAATCATCCTTGCTCTGAGCACGTTGTCTTGTTCCCTGAAGAGTGGTGATGCTAGCGGTCGATGCTGGGCTGTGAGTCCCCTGGGACTATGTCCTGGTTTTGGCTGGGATAGAGTTAACTTTCTTCCTAGTAGCTGGTATAGTGCTGTGTTTTGGGTTCAGTATGAGAAGAATGTTGATAACACACTGATGTTTTCAGTTGTTGCTAAGTAGTGTTAGTCTAAAGTCAAGGATTTTTCAGCTTCTCATGCCCAGCCAGCGAGAAAGCTGGAGGTGTCGATTGGCAGGTGGTGAGCAGTTGCATTGTGCATCACTTGTATATTACAATCCTTTATTCTTATTATTGTAATTTTGTTATCATTATTATTATCATTATTAGTTTCTTGCTTTCTGTTCTATTAATCTGTTCTTATCTCAACCCACGAGTTTTACTTTTTTTTTCTGATTCTCTCCTCCATCCCACTGGGTGGGGAGTGAGTGAGCGGCTGCGCGGTGCTTAGTTGCTGGCTGGGGTTAAACCACAACATCAACTAACCCAATCAACCCAAATGTGACTTCTGGTTTAAAAGAAAGACTTTAATTTTTGGCAGTATACATATTGAAAAATGAAGATACTCAGATACAAAACTAAAACTGGTGTTAAACTTTAGCAGCAACAACAAACTGGAGAAAGAAAATAGTACACATATAAAACTCGTATATCTATTTCAGAACTACAATAAAAAAGAAAAAGGAGGAAGGCTTTGAACTGTCAACTTCATATTTATTGAGGGCTGCACTAACATTTTATAATCTGCATATTTCAGATGACTGATATCAGCATTATTCCAAGATGTATTGCAGATAATCAAGCCTATTTTTTCATGTCCTATAAACCACCTTCGTACAAAATGCTGAGTTTATGATTAATTTCTTCTCTATATCTTTCCAGTGACCCAAATCCTTCTTTTTTTTGTCTGAGATCAATATCCTTAGGCTGTTTCTTCATAGACTATATTTTAAACATGAAAAATACCTGACATGATGTAGGCATACTAGGGGTGAAAGATTAGCATCTCACGTACATCACCCTAGTTTATGTATCTTACTCTGCTTCCCACCCTTGTGGTGAAAAGAGCCTTTGTGCTTTGGCCATGAGCAAAACAGACTTCGTTACACCTAAACAACATATTACATTTGATTACAGTGCATTTATCAATAACTAGGTCTGAATTCTCTGGGTTTACATGTGCACCCTTTAGAGACTTTCATAATATATTGTCTAGAGTCTCTTCCACTGGCAATTCACACGTGCTTTTCTTCATACACTGCCTCATTTTTTTCTATAACAGAAGCCTGGCTTACTCTAAATTTGTCCTGTATCTCTTAAACTATTCCAACTGTGGTTACTTCCAGTTTCCTAACCCTCAATAGCTGCTAGCGCAGCACCTCTGATTCCTGCCCAGCCCTTAGTGTTACCTTCCCTTTCCCACCAGGCTCCCCCACTTCAGTTCTCCAGCTTCCTCACCCCGAACCTGAAGCCCTCCTAGACCTGCCCTGGCAGGCAGAGCCCTCTCACGGGTCTCACCCTCGCTGGCCTACTTCTCAGGCAAAACTTGCATGGGCTGTGCGAGTGTCAGCACTGTGTGGGTGCAGCCCCGGCAGCTGCCTACCTGCCACCGTAGGCAAGCACAAAGGATAGGATCAAGTTCATCATGTTTCCCCCCTCGCTTCCGTCTATCCCCGCCTGCCATAGGGGTTAGAGGAGTTTGCTCTCCTGGGATCTGCAAAGAACGGAGAAATGCCTTTTGAGGGGGCCACTTCCCTCAAAACCACATGCCAAGTGAAGCCTGGATCACCAGAATTTCACCTTCAAGGCAGAGGGAGAGGAAATTGGAGTGGCCCGAGGGCTGAAGGTGTCACAGCTTCTCCTGGCAGCTGGTGGGGCTCCAGAGCTCCCACCAGGGTGCTGGGGAGGTGTTGGACGGGACTAACACCCTCTTTGATAGAGAAGCAATGTCAGGGAGCAATAATTATGCCAGAAGCTTTTACTGTCAGATTGAAAGGCAGGAGAATTATCAGGCAGCTGACCAGTGCAGAGCTGACCAAGAAGTCTGTAGGGGCTGTGCTTTTTTTTGAAGCTCTGGAGTAGTTGGTTTACATTAGGAAGAGTGATTGCACAGCAAACGGCTAAAGAATAACCAGAGAAAACAAGCCTTGGTCTCCATGAGGAATTTGGCACAGTGTCCGTAATTCACACCTGCATAACTGGCCATACGTGCCTTCCTACCCTTCCCCTGGCCACACATGGTAACATCGCAAAAGTCTTCCTTCATTTCTGGTTGGAAGTTAAACTTGTTCCAGAACTGATGAAGCACTAAGGTAATGCCAAGCTTCATCTTTAGCTAATATATTTAAAGAACTACTTATCCAAATCACTTTGAGTCTGGACATAAAGTTTTTCTTCGAGTGCCAAAATTACTAATGGAAAATGATATATTTTGAGAGTACCAGAGGTGAAGAAACACTGACATTTATAATGGAGAGCAGTACATCTCCACAATGGTGAACACCTAGTTTTATTTCTGAAACAGAAAACTTGGTTTTGGAAAAGGAGGAACCCAAGCACTTGGATAACAATCTTATTCCTGTTGCCAAGAATATTCCTGTTGGAGTTTTGACTAATGAATTACAGTTTAATATTTCACAGCCACAATAAATTCCAGTTGCCCCTAGATTTCTGAGATGGGCTTGGCAACCCTGGGTGAGCAGTCACACCGGGGTAGCTTATTTCAAGCACCACCTAGTGGATCTGTTTAAAAGACACCAAAACCAACCAACCAAAAAAACCAATTAGCAAAATATTTTAGCTTTTAAAGGTAGGAATGGCAGCTGTCCGTCCCCCCTCTTTAAGTGTTGCTATTTGATTGCTTGTTAATAGCAAGTCACAACAGCTACGAAAAACATTAAATTAATAAAGGTGAAAAAATACTAGTCTGTCGAGCTGTTCCATGTACAAAACATGGCTCTTACAGAGCCTCAGCATAGGAGGCTCTTCCCAACTCATTAGGCCCAAAACATTAAGAGATAAGTCCTTTAATGATCAGAATTCCCAGAGTAAAAGACAAATTAACTTCTGCTTTTAAATGAAAACAAGTGAGAGAAAGACTGAGATGTCATGATTTTAATAATGACAAATAACTAACCAAAGAAAGGAGGTACTTCTAATCTTGTTCACTGGTCAGTAAAATGTGGCTATATAATTGTGTAAGTATATAATTTAAAAAATGTAGTATATTATGCTTAGAGACACTTGATAGACCTACTGTCTCAGCAATTTCCTAAAATAAAAATAATATAATATGAATTAATACAATAAGTTTATTAATACTTTTATTGTTTTTGTTGATATAATTTAAGCATGGAGGGATGGTTACTTATTTTAAATTCTGTTTGATCTGAGCATTGCATCGTAGCGTATATAATTCATACATTAAATATTACCTATGAAGAACATTTTTCAGCAAGACTTCAGACTTACTGTTGCACCAAACAGAGATTTGATTGAAAATATTAAAATATTGAGACCTTTAAAGTGATGGTTGTCAGGCTAAAGTAAACTGAGTTTGCCCTGACTCAGGACTGGGACCAAATCCTGAGCACCTCAGTACTTGTGCCTTGTCTAATTAGGGGGCTAGCCAGTGCAGACCTTGTAATTAAGATTAGGGAATAGAGATGGCCATGATCAGGTAACTAAAATATAAAATAGAAAGAATACTGTGAAGCATCATTAGAAAACAATAAAAGTACTGTCATGCCAGAATCAGCATAACTATTTATGAGATGCAGTTAGTGATGGCTGAAAGATCAAAACAGTGGCAAATGAATTACCGAAAAAACTGAAAGCAGAAACCAACACTAAGGAAAAACAATCCTGAGCTCTCCACTCTGGAAGCACTTTTGAGTGGACCAGAATTAATGGTGTTGATCCAGCTGCTGATCAGAAATTTGATTACATAGGTTAATGGAAAACCTTAAAAAACTGGACAGCTTCTGTGTCTGGAATGAACTATAAGGTTGTAGAAAGGATTGTGTATCTCTCTTTGATGAGGTTATTAGAATAAAAATGGATTCACAATAGCCAATGGGTTTTGGGTTCCATCATGCAATTATTTCAGTCAGATGTACTTGAAATTTATTTATCCAGTTAATCTATATTTAGGAAAAAAAGCTCTTAGTTCTGACTTTTATATATTGTATTGAAAGTATTTTCCATCCATTTTATGCTAAAATCAGTCTAGATTTAACTTGCTACTTTACAATAAGGCACAACTGAAAATTGATCAATTCTTACAGGGAACACAGCTACAAGTAGTGATAAAGAACAGACGTTTTGTCATTAATGAGGAAATGTAGTTACTTTTAGTTGACTAAATGGAAATCACCAAAGTACTATGTACTAATCATCACAGTTTTTTATGTTACCCAAGTTATTTTGGTCCGTATGTAGTACATTGCAAGATATCTCTGCTTTAAAACAGAAATTAAGTTGTACTCTTCCTACAAATAACAATGGGGGAATCATACTTTGGTGCTTATTCATGGTATTCTTTTGTAAATATCTGAATATTAAAAAAATGTAAATAACAGACTTATTTTGTGCCTAAGCATGTAAATAATTTTATACTGGAGGTGCTGAGTGGCTGTGATGACAAAGTAGGTGTAAGGCTTACATATTTCAAAGAAAACAAAACTTCCTCCTTCTCCAGATTTGTATTAAATATTTTAATGCAAATGTATGCAAATACAAAATATCAAATGTTCTGATTCATAGGTCTTCTTCTTTCACATACTGTGGTCAAGGAAATAGTCAAATGGAGAAAATAACTAAATTCTATCAGCCTTTGGTGATTAATTCTTTTTATTATCATACTGATAAAAGGGTGGGTGGCTGGATTCTGTGCTTGCAAAGGTAGATTGTAATGCTGGTTTAGCGATGCAGACCTAATACATAATATTAGTCATAAAGCTGCCTTATGCAGCTTCTTTATTTTTGTAGGTTGAATTCAGCTTGTTGTCAATGGGCACAATCCCTCTGACACTGTACGCTGATACCAGGGTTGAATTTAACCTCTTGCATTGTTCAGGGAGAACGGATGTACATCTTTTTTCCTGTTTTTTTTTTCAGTGAGAGACCATGGCACTTGAATTACACAGAGAAAAATGGCAGCCTTTCTAGTCAGTCAGAACTGTGCTTCCAAGGACGCAGAAACTCTGGCTTGTATCCAGATCAGGATTTAATAACAAGACTCCAGCAGCCCAGGAGGTAGATGCTTTTAAGGAGATATGTGCAGTATGTCACCCAAGGACAAAGAAAGTTACCATAGTTCATTGTAGAAAATTTTGATTCTAAAAAGGTGATTCTGAATATTAATATATTTCTTAAATAAAGATGACAATATAATCTACATAATCATGCATGTTATGATATAAAGTGATATATATAAAATTAGCATATACCTTAGCAGAGAAACATCATACAGATGCAAAAAAAGATAATTACTGTAGATATCTTTAAGGTGAATGTCTTTCAGGAACACAGTTCTTCACTTACTGCCTTATTGCACCCTTACTTGGTGGGGGTTTGTTCAGCTTTCTTGGGAAAAAAGAAATGTGGAGAAATAACCCAAAATATAAAAGTATGGCCTGAAAAATACTGCTTCTGATAGGAGTCATACCATACTGGTTTAAATTTCAGTAAATTTTATGGAGCACAATGGAGATTTAGGTAGGTGGTGTAGACATTAAACACTCACATAAATAATGAATTTTGACAACATCCTATAATTATATAAAAGGTTTAGGAACATTAACAGGGGACTCCTCTTGCATAGACATAAGTGTATAGATAGCAGGGTCTAGACATAGTTACAGGGTTTGGGGAGAGGAATTGCTTTAATTTTCTCAGGATCTGTCAGTGCAAGCTAGCTTGGAGGTAGCACTGGAGATAGTCTTCCAGTTCCTCTCCTTCTGGTTAGCAGCTAACAACTCCTACAACATGATGCTATACAACTTTTGAATGTAACCACTAACAAACTGCATAGCAAAAAAGCATCTAGGAAAAAAAGGGAAGCATCACTGACAATAGGATTTTAGAAAGTTTTGTAGGGTTATAAAACTGATACAAATTTTCCAAGTTTAGAAAGCAGATTAATGGAATGGGATGTGGAATGGATGCTGGGAGCAGAGCCAAAACCCTTATTCAACCAAAGAACAAACTTTCAGGACTTCTTGCGCAAGAATGGAAAACACAGAATCCTGTGAAAGAGACATGAGCTTGTTCCATTAGAAAAAAAAATTTAAAAAAATTAGGAAAAGTTTTAGGGGGGGGAAGAAAACTAGGAGACTCCTGTGACATGACAAAAGCCAGGCAGTAAAAATATTTCATTTATCTAATGAAATAGTCAGAGTGCAGGAGTCAAAAGGCTGCAGTCACATGCTGAACATGACTTCAGAAAGGTTTACAGGCCATTTTCCACCAGGCTGAACAGAAAAATATTAATAAGGTGGTAGAACAGTGTATCCTTTCCATAATCTATTTAATCCTTTTTTCCAAAATAAGTGCCAGATTTATGGAATGGGTCATTGTCTCAGCAAATGCACATCATGTCTCTTTGATACAATAAATGTTGTTTTAATTACAAAGATATTCCTGAATCTAATGTCATAGGTGGGAATCACATAGTTTGTCTTTGAAGTAATTATGAAATCTAGTTCATGACAATTTTTCTTAAACATCAGGAAATTTATAAACTTAAATTAAAGAATATCATTCAGTGCATATTCTCAGGCAAGCAGCTTACCATGTGAGGCTTAGAACCTAAAATGGTATATTCGTGTGTATTTATCTACAGCTCAGCAAAGCCAAATCTTGAAACAGGAATGAACCACATAAGCAGCTGTGCTGGAGTACAAATATCACAGGCTAAATGGAACTAGAGAAGTTTTTCTTACTACAGGTCACCTAAAAATATTTGGACAAACCATACGGTATCTGAGCACTGTCTGTACAATAGTTCCATACTTTTTCTGGTTTGGCATATGAAATAACTTGAAACAGGGTGGGAACAGGCCATGGGCTGTTGTCTACAGTGCACTAAGAGGGCTGCTACTTGCAGGAGTGTGTGTGTTTTAAAGCCACATGCACAATTTCCACTTTTTTAAAATTAGAAAATTGTTGGGTTTCCTAGACGTTATACAGTTTGCTAATGAACCGGGAAAAGTATAGTCTTAAAAGTAGTATGTGGACCAGAAGTACCCCAGCTATATAAACTTTGGCCACTGGTAGTCTCCTCTAGCATAGCGTTTGGCTGTTACCCTACCCTCCGGGCTGTAGTCAGCACGATGGCATAGCCAAGCTTCAACCATGCAGTTACGATGAGCAACTTCGTACACCAAAAGGGAGATTGCTCTATGTTATTAGGAACAAAGGCAGCATGAGACATTCGTTTTACACAAAATATGAGTGAAATTTAGATTAAAATTAAACTGATGGACAGAGAGGGTTTAACGAAGAGAATGTAAGAAATAAAGGGTATATATATATTTTTTAAGACTGCCTTTCCTAAGAACTAATGAGAGAAGATCTGTTGGCAACTAATCATAGTTGTGGACCCAACCTACTGTGATATTTGACTACATGCTCCCTTAAGCCAAATAGTTAGCAGACGCTGTTATCCAATATACTAATACTTTACATTAGCACATATCTGGAGAAGAGCTTGCCAGTGTGGAAAGCTTCTGTCTTACCTCATGCTCCCAGATAATGGTCCTCACCAAAAATAACACACTAGATAACAAAGGAAATAAAATCAATGTATCTAGGAGGTGAAATCGTTGTTTTAAAGACAGCATGCACCAATTTACCTGCTTAACTCTGTCACAGGGTTAGCTATGAACTATTACATTCTATTTAATTGTCCATCAATTATAATTTTATTCTATGATTATTTACAGTCTTCCATAAAATTTTGCAGTCCTTTCATACAAAGTTTTCCTCCAAACTGTTTCATAAGTGCAAGCCTGTATTTCCTCATTCCCAAGAAATGCATCAACAACATTAACATATCACACAACTTTATCACTCTTTTATGGTGAGTGTATTTTCCAGAATTCCTGTTGGATATTTTGAAATTTCCTGTTCCATAGATGCTAATGTACTATTCAAAACTATTCAAACCTTGGAAAAGAATGCTTGCTGGAATTTGGGACCTGCTTTGGCCTTCAGCATAGGATTCAACCTCACACAGGGTGCACAGCATGTTAATTACCACTGACTAAATTATATATGATAAAGTCTTTATATATTCTTATATTTAATAGCTCAGAACTATTAAATCTCACACACACAGAAGGAAACTGTTTATTTATCTGCAGTTGAGTTCTGGGGTTTGCCCATTTACAACCATGTTACGAGAACTTTTGCCGATGCAGTGATCCTTCATGCCAGATGAAGTTGGGCATCCCAGTCTCTTGACCCCAGAGCCAGGGAGCACAGGTGCAACGCCAAGGTGCAGCTGGAGGTGTGCTAATAACTTGGGACACTCTGGAAGGCATGTTCTTCAGCAGTGACCTACACCAGAACTTTGACTTTGTCTCATGAACCATTCACAGACTCTCTCAATCACAGATAATCATAAAAAGGTTGGTTGGTGGGGATATCTGAAGGCTGCCTAGTCCAGCTTACTGCTTGGAGAAGGTCCATCACCAATGCTAGATCATAATCCACTGGCATTTATATATATATACAGGCAGTAAAAACAGAACAACACTAGTAGCATGTATTTTCTACTTATTTAACAAGTATTTTCATAAACTTTTTGAGCTATTAGGCTACACTGAGAAACAGAGGCATCATGCTATTTACAGTTTGTGTGTTGTCTAGTATTAGTTTGCAAGATTCTTGGGGACACTTTCTATCTGTAACCAAGACTTGACAAAGCACCTGTTTTACAGTCCAGTGACAGCCTCTGAGATGTATGAGAAAATAGTCGTTATCTGGACTTGGTCTTTTTCACATTTACTGGCTAAGAAAAGAATCCTCGCTACTTTTTCTGAGCGTTTAAGAACTTGTGTCTTAAATCTCAATCATTTTCAAAGAAATTATTACCATAAAGTTTTCCCATTTTTTTTAAATACGTATGTTATTCTTCTGGTTTTGTCCAGTGAAGGTGAAGGGAAAATGTATCTCAAAAGAGTAAATGCATTCATCCTTTTGCCTTTTAAGTTTGCCATTAAATTGGCACAATCACTACGGTGAAAGCAGTAATGGAAAAATCCAAAAGGTTTTGTTGAATGTAACAAGGAAGACTTTGATAAGGAGCTACTGATTTCATGGTTAAACAAAGGGAATTGTCCTCCTCCTGCGCTTTGTTGTGGTCTAGAGCTACATTTCTAGAAGGGCCCCAAGACCCTTTCAGGGTCTTTTCAGTATGCATTTCAAATAACCACAAGGAATTGGAGTCCTGGAGAGAATGCTACTGTTGGTTGGTGCTCCCTGTCCAATTAAGTCCATTTGGATAACTGCTGGCATAGTGGCTTAGACATAGCTCCATATGTAGCAACTCTGAAAGTCATGCACATGGATGATGCAAATCTTCAATATGATAACCTGATGGCAAAGGTCGGTGGAATCAAACTATCATAGTTCAGATCACAAATTATATTCCTTAACATAACTATTAGATGATGGAAAATTAGAGGGGAAAAAAGAGAGGCCTAAAAGCATTTTGAAAAATGAACCATATATATTTCCAAAGTCTCTAGAGCCACATAAGGCCAGAACCTGAACTATAACGTCACAGAGCTAATTGCCAAGGAGCATTCCAGCAAGTCCTCTGAGGCTTGCATTATTCCCCATCTCTGCTCTCCACTCTTGCTCTCCCCTACTCCACTCTTGTGAGACCCCACCTGGAGTACCGTGTTCAGTTCTGGGGCCCCCCAACAGAAGAAGGACATGGACCTGTTGGAGCGAGTCCAGAGGAGGGCTGCGAAGATGATCAGAGGGCTGGAGCACCTCTCCTGTGAGGACAGGCTGAGAGAGTTGGGGTTGTTCAGCCTGGAGAAGAGAAGGCTCTGGGGAGACCTTATTGTAGCCTTTCAATATACAAAGGGGGCTTATAAGAAAGATCGAGAGAGACTTTTTACTAAGGCCTGTAGTGACAGGACAAGGGGCAACAGTTTCAAACTGAAAGTGGGTAGATTTAGATTGGACCTAAGGAAGAAATTTTTTTTACAATGAGGGTGGTGAGGCACTGGCACAGGTTGCCCAGAGAAATTGTGGATGCCCCATCCCTGGCAGTGTTCAAGATCAGGTTATATGGGGCTTTGAGCAACCTGATCTAGCAAAAGATGTCCCTGCCCATGGGACATTGGACTAGACGGTCTTTAAAGGTCCCTCCAAACCCAACCGTTCTATGACTCTATATTTCACTGTATGTTTTGCTAAATGTACCATAAACACTATGTGGGATTAACTTTTGCTCCACATAGAACATGTGCATGCCTGCCTTATAGATTTCAGCAGTAGTATTACAGATTGCTGTTCCAGCGGAATTGGGGTCTGTAGAGAGCTCTCCAGGAACAAGATATGCAAGTCCGTAACTCCTATCTTATAATCCTTTTTTCCCCTGAGTTCTGGTAGTATTCTCACTGGATTCACAGTATTCTTACAACTCTAGCCTTCAGAAAAGAGTTTTTGAATCTTTTCATCTTCACTGTAGAGATCACACTATACATACATTTCTATCTATCAACATTTCTTCCGCCACTGGTGACTAAAATGGTATTTCTTCAGCAACTATGGCAGCTGATTACATAGAAGAAGCCGCATTGATACAATTATCAAATAGCTAGGTTATTTTGGCAAACACCACTGAGGATGTGTACGAGCCTGCTCTGCCTCTTCGCCAGAGGTTGCAACCCCTCTAACTGAGCTGACCGAGCAGAACATGTGCCATGGATCAGCTGCTCTGTTTCATAGCCCAGCATCTTAACTTAAACTGTCGATGAACTATGCATGCCCCAGGGCATCAATTTTTTATTTCAAATGGCTGAGGCAGAGGCACTTTGTCTCTTCACCGAACTGTGATGTTTGGTGGTTTGCTCCAGGAAAGGAGTGGTAACAAACAGTGGGAGGTTGTAAAGGCTTAACTCACCTCAATTCTTTACTCTGTGACTATGAGTCAGAAGCCTCTACTTCTTTCAAATTTCTCAGCTGTTGGGGAAAAAAAAAAGCCCTGCTGGCATTGCAAAGTCCAGCACAATGAATGTTCTCAAGCCTGAGAGTAAAACACCCTATTCTAGAGTCATCCTGCAGGTATCCTGCACAATTCAGTGCCGGGTGTCTTAAGGAAAAGATACGTGGTGTATAGCCACAGAGGTGAAACAGGCTGTGTCTTAACAGCATACTGTGCTCGATACTGTTTAAACAAAAGCCTGCCGTAGAGGAGTTTATTCACAGTTTTGGTAATCTCAATGACTAAGTAGGGAACAGGTATACAAGAGAAAGAATGAAGGCCGAGTAAATTCTGTAGAACAAAATTTCACTTGAAATTGTTTTAATTAAGCTTCAAGTACCAAGGCAGGAAGACAGATGAAGTACTGTGGAAGGAGCCTGGTTTACTGCAGAACGCTTTTGTCGTTACAGGGCAGGGACTTGCAAACTAGGTTTGTGGGAACCATCCCTTAATAAAGTCTGATAGCTCCTTTTGCATGGCAGGAGGAGGCGTTTGGGTAACTTTTGTGTATCACTTCAAAGTATCTTTGATAATATTAATGGCACATGTTATTACAGAAGGGGATCCCTATTATACCACATCCGTCACAGATGCATCATTCTCTGTCCCTAGTGTGAAAAAGACCATTACTTCCTTTCATACCTTTATGGCACCCTGAAATATCTTGCATTTCTACCTTCGTTGCTAAGTTTTGTATACTCAGACAACATCTGGCAAGTGAAACGATGTAAGGGAGAAAACTGAGGATATGGTCACTGAGGCTTTTGTTAGACAAATACAGTTATCACTGGTTTTCTTACCACAAATGAAAATTAATATTTTAGAATACATTTACTAAATCCTTTGTTCTTTATGACTATCTGAAACCTTATGAAGGCTGGCAAAAGTTGCAGAAATTCAAGTAATAAAAGTATCACAATATTTTAAGAAGAGCATGAGTACAAGTATCCAGCTGGGTTTTGAACAAGCTTCAAATCCCACAGAGAAGGAGGATATAAAAGATCTGAAGAGAAATTTGACCGATATGACAAAAGAGAATTCCTGTCTTGCTTTGCCTTGTCAAACTTACATATATGAGGAACTTTACATACTGGTCTCTTAGTTTTCCACTGGTAACATTAAAGGCAAAAAAAGGTGTCAGGCGAAATAAAGAAGTCTGACTTCTGAACTGTTGGCCACAGGTTGAGGATCTGCTTGATGACTGTGTCAGACTATCAGGCTCTAAGCAAGCACGAGCTCAAAAATTGTTCTTTACTGAGGTCTCTTAATCAGGAGTGTGAAAGCTTTCAGATATTCTTTCTTTAGGCAACTGCTTTCCCAAGAGCTACATGTCCACATCTTCCACTGATGTCATTATAGTAGCAGAGTTTGATGGTTTTTCGCTTGGCTTCCTTAACACAGATGCCAGTTCCTGGCTCTAGATATTCCAGTTTTAAAATCTGTGCTCAGATTTCTTCATCATTCTTCAATACAGGAGTTATAAGACCAAATCAAAAAGCCAGAACAGAAATGTAAATCTTCAATTTCTTATGGACAACAAAATGTTCAAGATGAAGAATGAATGTTTGGCAGTTGAAAAGAAGGGGATACAAATAGAAAAGGCATTTTTGGAAGCGTAATTTGCCCTTCTCGTTAATGATATAAGCTATTTTATTTCATTTCAATGTGCATACTTGCGGATACACTAAACTTCAAAGTGTTATTCTGGATCTTTCTTTTATTATCACGCTTCCAAACAACAAAATTGTACACTGCAGCTCTTTGAAACTTCCAGCTTTATGTTATTGAGTACACACTGCAGTGCTGACAACCAGATATGTGTTACGCAAACATAACTGAAGACTTTGTTTCAGATTCCAAGAACAACTGGAGACAGGACATGGAGAAAACTATTTGTATTTCCCTTCACATGTGCCTTTTTTTTTTTTTAATTATTTGTCTTACAATTAGCACTTGTCTATATGATTGATAGAAAAGAATTAGAGAAGAAATCTGACTGACGATCTGCAAGCCATTAGAGGCCTTAAAGAGCTCAATGCAAGAGCTCAAGGTTTTGATTTAGCAGGGTCCTCATAGAAGTATGTGTAAGTTTGGGTGCCCTCTCCGTGGTTCCTTCAGTCCCTTAGTCATGAGGGAACAACAATCATCCTAATCAAGTATTTTTCTCCTTTCTGTATGTCCTCCAATCTGCTGCTGGGATTGACGACCTCACATGCTCTCAATCCTGAAACCAGTTTTCCTTATGTATTAGAGAAACATACTATAAGTAATGTTGAAAGTGTTGTAGAAACAAATTGCTTTAGTGCAAGGCAGGAGAGCTTTCTGAGGAATAAACCAGCTGAAAGAGGAGTCGGAGGGTCAGACTACGCAATGAGAATGGCGTAACGGCCACTTTCAGAAGCAAAATATGTGAACCGTCACGTATATGCAAACCCTTGGAATCCCACTACGTATACCAAGGCACCTCCGTGAGATGGTTTGTCACACGTGGAAGTACCTTGAGGTTCACTAGTCTTTCAGGAACTAAAATATGGATTTCTCCGTGTCATGGATCACGCAGTACTTCAGCTGCTTGATAGTGAAAAGCAAAGGAGGATTGTGTGCTGGTACTCAGGTACTCCAGGCCAAGTCTGCTCCTGATTTAAACCACTGAAACCTCCTCTGAAGTGACACAATTAAGCTGAGAGACCAAGTCCAGCAGGAAATAAGCGTCTCAGCCCCAGCCCCACCACTAACTCAGCGAAGAGACCAGGCAACCCCAAAGTCAGCATTTATTTCCCATCCATAAAATAATAATAAACCAGTCCTGCCTCGCACTCCCTCACCAAACTTTTTTGGCAGTCGTTTTGCGACCGAACCGTTGTCTGGGACCGTCCGTGCCACCTAACTCGCTTTCTCTTTGGGTTTTGTTTATTTTTTTTTTTTTTGCTGTAGGCTTCACCTGCCTTTACCACCGCTCCGTGCTGCCGCCGAGCCCGGCCCGGCCGCCTATTCTGACCCCTGAGGCCTCCGGCCAGGCGAGCCTCCGGCGCCGGGGCCCCGCGGCCCCGCTTCCCCTCGCCCCCGCGGCGGGCACCTGCCCCCCCGGCCTTAGAGCAGCGACGGGGCCGTCAGCGCCGCAGGGTCCTCTCTTGGCCCGCCCGCCGGCTCCCTTACCGTAAGGCGGCCGGGGCGGGCGGCGCAGCGGTGTTGGCGCGGGCCGGGTCACAGCGTGACGGTAATCCTGCGTTACAGGTCTAACCGAGAAGCAAACAGCCGGACCGGAGCGATGCTGTTCCCAGCGTGTGTGAAATCTGTCATTCTGGGGCTTGCCTTAGTCATACTTCCCGCTTTTGTGAAGAGGAGAAGAGGTATAATATTCTATGCCCTAAAAAGTAAAAAGGGCAGGGAGCTGTTTTTCACGGGTGATTGGTGAACAACCTCGTTTGGGCTTCATAAACATATTTAGTTTAGTATTAAAAATTCAAAATGTTACCACTATTTATTTACTCTTGCTTTTCACACTTCAGGCAATAAAATAGTTTGATAAGTTTCCATTTGTTTCTAGGCTTTCTTCTTTTTTTTTTTTTTTTTTTTCCTTATCCTGGGATGATTCTGTAAAATTTATGGTTCTGTGCTTCCAGGGAATTCTTTTATTCAAGCAAATTAAATTTCAGTGAAAGCGTTTCTGGTAATGGGATACTTTTAATAAGTAATTGATACACTACTGAATTTGAGGCCTTTAGCTATTCTACATTGTCTCTACCTGCTATACATTCACACGCTGTAACCTATCGCCTCATCTCATGGAAGCGGCGTAACTTGTCTCTAGAAAACGAACTATTGGACACTGGGAGTTTGTGGAAGCACCTTGCATCTGAAACTTCTCCAGAAGTCAGTACAATCAGTAATGCTTAGAAAAGAGATATAGGGATAAAACAGATGCAGAGTTAGGTAAAGATCTGGAGGAATTTTTTCAGAATTAATTGTACTCTTAGAAATGGACATGAATCATGGATTTGGGTACTCGCATGAAAGCAGTTGTTGCCCTTCTTTACAGGTACTTTGGTATTGATTAGATTGATTAGATACTTGTCTAATATGTCTCAAAAAAATGGTAAATTTAGGTGTAGTGTTTTTACAGATGTATCTTTACCCAGAGTGAATTGGCTGCTGACTTCAACAATTTAATGAGGATCTACCTGAGAGTCATTAAATAAGGATAACAAATCAAACAGTACAAAGCGTTTGATGGACTAACAGAAGTCATTTAAAAGCATTAGACTTGGCATTAGCTGGGAGTACCGAACCCCAAACACAAGGGTAGCTAAGAACGCAACGTGAAACCAAGTACAAGATAAAAATGAAACTTGTCAGCAAAATTTTGAGTGAGTGAATTGCAAAGGTTAAGGCAGAATCTTGTTTTTGTCTGGCTTTAATAGTTCCACATCCATGCTTGTCAAGTTTTTGTACAGAAGATACCTGTGGCTTTGAAACTGCTTGCAAACGAGGGCTTAAGGTGTTTTGGAATTCTTGGGTGTTTTTATCATTCTGTGGATGAATTTAAACAAAGCATTATTTTCATGCTAAGTTTTTAGTTCCTTAAAATGTGTCATGTTTTACAAGGTAGTTGCAAAATAAAAATAATAACCTATCTGTAAATGTATTTGTAGATTTGTAATAATATTCCCCTGCATGCCCCCACAAAATTCTAGCCCCCTCTTTAAGCGGCTTTCAAATAGCTTGTTTTCATTGAATTTTGTCACTTTTTACCGCTGGATAAGAATTCTTGTCTCTTCATTTTGAGCAATTCGTATTTCCTAACAGAATGAGGAGGGAAACAGTCTCCTGGTGTTTGTTATTGCTCATTTTCAAATAGCCATAGTGTCTGTTTGAGCATTGGTCTCTTGAGATTTCCAAGCAGCTGGGAGAAACTGGTGACAACTCTTGCTGCCCATTAGTTTCTGAAGAGCAGAACTGAAACTGGCAGGAGCATTGCTAGCTCTACGCTGCTATAGTTTTGATAAATGAGAAGAGAAAACCAAAGCAATCTTTGTACGTGTTATCTTTGATACCACAGAGGTCTAGAAACTAAAAAAGGAGAGGATAGCGTTGCGCATCAAGATATCGATTACCCCAGTGACTGCTCGTTGTGGAAAGCATCTCATTCACAACTTGTAAATAGATATATGGATGGGTTGTTTTTTTGATTTTTGTTTTTTAAATTTCAATATATTTAATCAAAGCAACTGGGCATTTCACATCTTTGTATATAAAGTTCCCATTATTTACTGTGCTAAAAAGCATGACAAGGATGCGGCCACTGTCGAAGTGTTTTGACCTAATACATTCTTCTAATCCTGGATGCAAACCCACTGGTTAAAATTCCTGCTATCTTTGTAGTGTTCTGCAATATAAGAGCACATTGTATATGTAATTTAAACTGCTTTGTGGTGCAGGAATGAAAACTCTTCTTTTTCTTTATGGTGCATAGCTTTCGATCTGACTTTTCAGTCAAGGATGCAGAAGTTCATTAATGTACTAATTTGCAAAATCTCAGCAAAGCAGTATATATTCTGCGTCCTCCTAAATACGGCAGGCTTGAGAATATGTTTCTTTAAAGGAGGAATTCTAAGACAGTGGTCATCCATAACAATTGGCTTGTCTCTAGTGACAAATTGTGTGGGGATTCAGGCAACCTATAGGCATAATGTAGTTGAAATGTCAGATTGCATAGCTGCTATACTTCACCTTTTTGGAAATTTATTTCCATTGTCTGAAGACAGGAATTAAAATACTTCAGCGGTCACACTGGAGTATGGATGCTCAAAAACCAGCTAATGATTATTACAGACAATTTTTGCCGTTTTAAAAATAGTCATGTATTTTGTGTTATGGTTTATGATATCTTGAGTATGTATTATTAAATAAAAGCAATCAGTCCTCCGTTTGTATGCCTACCCCTTATTCATGTTTATGAAATGAAGTTTCACATCCTATCTTGAGTGTTCTAGATTTAATGGTGTTCATTTAGTTGAATGAATTTACAATTACAGTGGAAAATGACTCAGAGAATTGTTTCTTGTTTCATTTCTGGTTTGTGGTGATTCTTTTTTCTTTTTTTTTTTCTGATTTCCATTAGTGAAACTTTTTTTTCACTTCCATCTATTTTCTTGGAATGTCAGTTCCTAAAATTTACTTTTCAATTGATGATTTTTTTTTTTCTCTTTTGGAAATATGCTTTTGCTCCCCTATAGAAATTATAGTTGAAAGATTTATTAGGAAAACAATGACCCAGAAATATACAGTTTGACTGCAGCTAGCTGAGGAACTAATCTTGAATAAAATGTGGATTTTAGAGATATCAACATACAGTTTTAGTGCCCTTCCAGATGGCCTTTCAATTTCTATTTTTGCTTCCAAGTGAATCTAAGAAGTTTTGAAGGTGTACCCTGGGGTGTTGTACAGTCTCAAAGAATGGTAAAGCCACTTGAAAGTTGCACATTCACTTGGAGCGGCGTTTGTAAATATTTATCAAGAGAAATTACCCTTTTTTCACTTTCCTCAGCTTATAATTTTTTTTCTGTTTCTGTACTTTACCATTAATTTATTTGTTCCTTTAAAGCTTGAAGCTATGATTCCTAATAAATTGTCGCATCTTGGACGACTTGAGAAGGCTGTACCTGCTTGAAAGATTTAAGTATATGGATGTAAACTGCCATAAAGCATCAATGTGTACATAGCTATATATAGCTATAATGACTTGCATATATGCAACTGACTTTTCAAAAACCTTCTTTGTTAAGGAAAAGTGTTTATAAAGATCACAAAGGCCTTAAAAGCCATTTTGTTTCTCTTGCTCTCCTTTTGCCCTACTTGTTGCATATAATTTTTCTCCTGAAAGCAATTAACCTGTACTGATACCTATGTCAGGTTGGTATGCTGTATAAAATAAATGTAAAAAAACATAACCAGGACCTACAATTCCATTCTTATGCTAATTTTAACTTTAGATATGATTTCTGTTTCAGAGCCTTCACACAAGCAGAAACTGATGTTAGAAAAGGGAAAAATTTGAAAAGGTCATTCCACATTCTTAATCCAAAAGGCAAATCTTGCATGTTCAAAATGGAATTGGAATGCAAATTTGGGTACAAGCGTTGGATTGTGAACAGTTGTGATTTTTTTTGTTTGTTTTCAAAGTACCTGGAACTTTAGTTGAGAATGTCTACTTCAATACTTTATTTTCTCCTACTAGATGTAGTAGCAAAATACTGTATCAAAATATTCTTTTTTGTTTTAAATTACATCTGAACTTGTGACTGATCAAATTACAGTTGTAGTGCAGTGAGATTACCTGGTTTTATTAGCAGCACATTTTCCATTCATCTTTGTTTATGATGACTCTGCATTAGTGTTCTTATCTATTATATCATCTAATTAAACACTAACGTATTGTGAATATTTTCCCATATGGTTCATGTTTGTTTCCTTCTGTAACTTACACTCTGTTTCTGATTTAGTTCTATTCCCCAGCCCTCTTGCTGTTTGCTGTCTCACAGTTTTGTGCAATTGCTCATTTGGCTCCCGTCTGGAGTTATTCTCTTTGTTATGATATCTATACAGCTGGCTCACTCAGCTCTTTAAATCCCAACTTAAAATTGATTTCTCAATTATTTTATTTCATTGCATATTATTCTCATTTCTATTTGGGTTTTTTAATTGCTGGGAACATATTCTAATGTTAGGTGTCATTCATTTGTTATCTCTCATTTGTCTTTTGGTTTTTCTCACTGCAAAGTACATAATACTTCTGCAGGAAATGTTTGTTAATACATAAAGGAAAGCTGTTGCTTTGGAGCTGCTGTAGTTTTGGAGCTTGCAGTGTGTATTCTGAATATACAGATTTGACATAAACAAAACCAGAAAAATAGAATATGAGAGTCTACCAAAACAAACAAATAAATACAATTAAAAGTCTAATTTTGCTTAAGAGACCTCGACAAATCATCAGTCAATGCCATAAGGCGAAACACAGATACTGCAATGGTTATTTTCTGAGATGTGAACTGAAGCTTTGGTGTACTCAGCATAGTTGGTCTGATTCTCCTGTTTGGCAAGGTAAGGGTCTGTCTATTATATACAAACATATGGTATTAAAATGGACAACAGTATGTTTGAAACTCAGATGCACAAACCAAATTTGTTGGCACTATAGAGCTGTGTAAAATCTAGTGCAATTATATTTGAGTTTAGTTTACTGGAGCAGGGAACAGCAGTTCAGTGCAAGAATGATCATGTGTTGATAAAGAATTGGAAAGGGATTATGATTCTCATGTAAGGCTATGCATATCAGGAATTTGTGGTTGCAAGATCAAACAAGGAAAGCCTAGTTTGGATCCACCCAAACAATAAACTTTTCTTTTTTCCCTTGTGGAAATAAAAGCCTAAAAAGATTTTATGTAGGATCAAATAGAAAATGTCTTTTTTACCCAAGTATTAAAAGCTTGGATTAGGGCAACTGTTACAAGCAGAGCAGGTGGTCCAGGGGTTTCCATGACACAAATGATTTGAAAATTCCCTTTATTAGGTTCCCTCTTCTTACTGGGGAGGTTTGAACAGAGATTACTATGGTGGGCAGTACCTTAAATCACTGGGTTTTAGATATTCTGAAGAACTCTCATTTTCACTTATTGATGCTGACTAACTGTAAGTACTGGAAGAAGGACAAGAGCTCCTGTGTCATCTTAAGAGAAGTACTTTGAAATACTCCCTGCTCCTCTCACCGCTTAGATAAACATTCTGTCTATTAGGTTATGATCTTTCTCTAGTTCAATGGCTATTTTAAGTATTTTATAGAAACAACATTCATCAATGAAGACTGCCTGAATTGTTGTCTTTAGGAAGGTGAATTGGCATCATTGGTGAATGATGATGATTGAGATTTCTTTAGAGGATAGAATCAAATCTTGGTTTTTAATATCCTGGAGGAACTCAGTGACTACTGGGATTTCATATTAAAGATGGATTACACCCAACATTTCATGTACGCAGGGCATGTTCTGAATGGCCCAAATCAGCTTCCTCAGAGCAGCCAGTTAGAGAAAAGCTGAGCTTGAAGATCCGCAGGTGGTTAGGTAGAGTGAAGAGCTAGGCAGCTGTAGGGATGACTGGAAGCAGATCTTCACATGCACAGAGAATTTAACTGAAAAATCCTGAGTAACTAGGATTACCTAGAAGCTGAAAGTAGTAATGGAGAGCTTTGTTTCGATTTAGATGCCTGCAGGATCTTGCCTGACCACAGTTTTGCAAATATAAAAGCTATCTGGAGTAATAAAATTGAAATTTGATGCGGTTTAGGTAATTTTGGTTTTATTTAAAAGATTCATTACCTATTTCAGTAGCTGTGGTAGCTGCTTCATTGAAGCAGTTGATTTCTTGCAGGCGATGACTAATTCCTGTTTGGTAACCATAGTAGACGATCATGCAGGGGAATTAGGTGCCTTATGTAGAATTTTACTTCTGGGCTAGTTCCTCCAGACTGCCTCTGTAGTTAGTGGGGATCTAGTCAGTAGAGAGCCTGGTATACCTCACAGGCATCTAAAGTTAAGTGAGATAAATCCCACCTCACCTTTTACTCTTGACATCTGTCCAGTCAGTGAGATGTGTTTTCCTGTCATGGAGTTTGTGGACGTGACTTCACCTCCCTGCTCTAATTTTTATTCCCAGTTTTGTAGGGTGAAAAGTCCTAGAATTTGTTGCCTCACCTGCAACTGGTTTCTTTTTTGCTGAGTATCTTTAGACATTGTTCCCTGATAAGGCCATACCAGCTCTGTGGGTTTTTGCATAATGTACCATGTATCGCACAACACCAAAGCCAACAAAAGCATTTGTTATGCGATGAAAAAAATTGCTGCCTTCCCCCCCCAAATATTTGTAATCCAGCCAAATGTTTATAAAACATTTGGGCAGTCTTAGCATAGAGAGGGTAACTGTGAAAACCTTATTCTGCAAAGATGTATAATTCAAAAGCTCAAAGTTTATTCCTGCAGCCAGGTGTGCTTATATTTGTATTCATTGCAGCATCTTGAAGAAGAGGACAGAAGAAATTTGCTTAATTGTTATTAATAATAGTACTTTGGTGCCATGCCATTTATTCTTAATAATGTCAAGAACTTCATGGGATTCACTGCTAATTTTAGGTGTAAGATTAATTTGCAAAATGGAGAAGATCCTTGCTACAACAGCATTCTTCACCATGAATGCAGAACTATACTTAGTTGCATGCTTCACCTTAGACTGCTTTATCTTTAGTTGGTGATTGCTTCATAAAGACTGCTCTGCTCCTAAATAGTATTTATAGGTTCTGTGATGTTTTTATCTTAACATTGTTGCTTGCTTAAATGTTTATTCTGGAAGATCTGAAAAATTATGTTTGCAACTACTGTTAATTTCCCCTATGAAAGGTAGCTTATGCACAACTATTTTTCAGAGTCTATTTCAAGACATTTTAACTACAGTCTACTCTTAATCTAAGTCAGACTAAATCACAGTCACAATTTCTCTTGAATAGTAATGCACTACATTAGTTTTACAGTCTCTGAAACTGCATTTTAAGGACATATGTGCTGCTTGGGTCTCCATTCTCCTCAAACTGATGCATGCTGATATGAATGCTAAGCAAACGGTTTTGGTGCTGTTTTCCCAGCCTGTTTTTCCTGTGGTACAGTGATGGATAACCCTTTCTGTTGACTTGAGCAAGACTGAAGAGAAAAAAGCAAACAGACAGACCTGTCCATTGCTGTGACTACCTGGACTGAAATGCCAAACTCAGCCAGCAGGCCATTCTTCATGCATAGAAGAAAATACTAGACAGAGTATCCATCCAGCCAGGGATCACCAAATTTACCAGAGCAAAACCCATGGCTAAACTGAAATGGAAATATTGTATGTAAATTCATCTGTGTGTTCTTTTTCTTGATTGCTACTCGATGCTGTCTCACGTCCTACTGCGTGAAAGCTCAGGGTGCCTTTCTTCACTAGCTTTTCTTACCTTTCAGAATATTAAAAAATATGCAAACCAATTTTATGTAACACTTATGGTGTACATCTGTTACTATATTGCATCTGTTTGTACATACGCACACGCACACACACACATATATAAAGCTATTTTTAAAGATTGGGAAGGTCACAAAGTCATGGGCTTGGCCTAGATTCCTGATCCCTTGGTTCTACCCACATCTGTCTGCCCCATCCCTCCCCGGGAGATTATTACCACCACAGCCGAGGCTGCTGTTCAAATCCCCATGTATTAGCAGACTGAATACAGTGGCAATTCAAATTAAAAGTACTACATTGGACCAGCAGCTGCAGATTCGGTCTTTCTCCCATTTATTTGAAGTGGCTGAAGACGTTACCGTTTCCAGTTGTGTGATCAGCGTTGTTTTCAGCTGCTCCAGCTATATCCGTCATGGACGGCAACATTACAGAGTGGAAACATTAATACTTCCCTTTTCAGTCACAGAGTTTTATTTGTTATCCCATATTATGTTAGCTACACTATCCCGTCTCTTCCTGTGCCTTGAGGAGATGTGTCACTTGGCAATGTATTAATATATCTTTCCTCCTTGTTCGAAACAGTTCCCAAATCCTATCATGCAGATTATGCAAGCCCCACTCTGAATACAATCTTGGAATTTACATGGAAGACAGTTCTAGGCAGATGGTAACGTTTGTTATTAATTTTTATGACATGTCATATATGGAAGGTCGTACATCATGTCAGACACATTTCATTCATCAGAGTTGGCTTCCCAAATGCTTTGAGAAACTAGCCAAAATCACAACGTGGGAAATTCCTTAACCAAGAAGAGTGTTTGAGGATTCATTTGGACTTTATTGTTCCAACAGCATCTACTGTAATGATAACTACCAGCTAGGCGTGTATATCTCTGCATCTCTGCGGGAGAGTAGCATGGGGGAGAGGGTAACAGAAAAGCTCCAAGTACTTTTTATTCCACTTTCCTGCTGGGAGGATTCAGATTTCTCCAGACCTTTTGCTCTTCCCCATCAGAATCTCAACAAACTCATCAGGAAACTCTTCCTTCCTCAATTAAAAGAATGTCAAAACCACTTAATTTCCCTTTTGCAGTCCTACTTGGATCTAAATCTGCATTTGACATTTCATGCTACGCCTAGTTCCAACAGATGTAGGCTCTGTGGCCTTACAATTAGGTACTATGTTAAGTGATACCTAATTTTAGGAGATGCCATATGGCTTTCCCTGTATTCTCCTAGATACTTTATGAAAGGTAAGCATGCTGTTTCATTACAGAGATCCATCACTTCCTCAAGTCACGGGAAGGCTCATGCTTCCTCAAGAGGATCCAGTGCTCCTTGGACTGCAATCTATCACCAGGCTATGTAGAGCCCTTCCTACCTTCGAGTTACAGATATGTTCTCAAAAAGAAAACCTAGGTATTAATTAATATCAGGACATTGATCTGGAGACTGAGAATAAAGTTTCAGGATGATGATGTAGCAGTCTTTTTTCTGTCTTTCCCATTAGAAGATGCCATTTGATTTTAGGGACTAGTAATCTCCAATTTTTAAGTTACTATTCATTTCAGTGTAAGAGACCTCTCTTCTGTTATCTGACCATCTGGGATCCTTTTATAAGAAAAACATCATTCCAGTATTGGAAAGAATATTTCAGTTTGCCATATTTAATCGGAACATATTGAAGCAAGATGCAAAGCAGTATCGGATGAAAGCTAAACTCCTCCGTTAGATGTTAAGTGAGTGTAGCCTTCCTGTCTAAAGACAGTCAAAGAGTTTAAGAAATTACTGGCTTAATGTTATGCAGCAAATAATGAGCAGTTATTTAATAATAATGACATAGTTAAACATAATAATAAAACACACAAAGATTAAGACATGTTGATTATGATATATATTAAGACATCTTAGGGGTTAAGATAGATGTTGAAGAGAGTGTCAGGTTTGTCTCCGTGCCTCTCCCATTAGGGATTAGATCACATTCCACAAGTCTAAAGGTAATCTCCTTGTTATCATTTTCCATTATGAAATTTTCAGTGCTGCTCTGTCAAGCTCTAACCATGTATTTCCTAAACAGAGTCCATCTGACCAGTTGTCAGCCGCTCTGCTTGCTGGCGGCACATCCATCCCTCGGACCGTGTTCCCTCCTCACCTGACAGAGCCGCTTATCCAACTGTTCCCGGAGTGGGAATCTGCAGAAGGCACTTAAAGAAGAGACAGAGGAGGCTGTTCCTCGGAAAGGAGTGCTCTCTGAGATGAACACAAGGAGGTTTTTGGCCGGTGCCTCACCATATTCTGCTGAGTCAAGTCAGCATGAAGTGAATACAAATTCTCCCTTAGGAGTCCTAATTACAGCTGAGGATCTGAGGAAGTTATGGAAGGAAACAGGAGGGCTGGAGTGCTTTCATAGCCTCTTCTTTTGAATATTCAGGAAAAATACAAGGAGAGACCCATGACCCACAGCACCCCAGAACTGCAATTGCAGGCCATACCCAGCTTCACCCCTGTTGATTTCATCCGCAGGACTCCTACCGGAGAAGGATTTTGGGGGTGACCGATTAATCAGTAGCAAGTCCCTACAGACCTGTCTGCAATGGGCACAACTGTAAGATTTGTCAACATCAGTGCTGTCTGTATCTTTTGTACACACAGCTGGTGGTACTTAAATTGCTCCTTGCTTAAATTGATGTACATGGCATCTGATTTATTTTTTTTTTAGTGTATTTAGTATTTTGTAACAATTTAGATCACTACATGAGTGCTTCAATGCAACTTATTGAGAGCAATCAGCCTATAGTTGCCCTTCATTTATCTAAGGGCAATAAAAAGTAAAAAGCAGCTACGGTCCTTTCTTGGAGTGACACAGCTGAAATAAATCCATTGCCCAAAACTTAACGGTAGGCAATATTGTCTGGAGTCGGCTGTGCAGATGGAAGGAGGGGTGGGTGGAAGTGGGTGTCACTGGCATACAGCCTGCACAGCTCTCAGGAAGAGGCAGAAAGAAGCAACAAATGGAGACGTAAAAATGTGCTTTGGGGAGAAAGTCCAGCAAAAGAACTTTTTTTTGTCGAAGTGCTGGCTAAAAACAGGCTTCAAATGGCAAGCAAAGAAACTGCCTTCTAGTCTTTAATTCCTGCTTGGTCAGAGAAGCCATAAACCAGAGGTTTCTGAAAACTCTTTCGATTTGCACTTGGCAGCCAACAGCTTCAAGAGCAGCTCAGGGCTCGGAGGGGTTCAGGTCAGCCCCTGCCCGGTGCCCCCCCCGCCTGGCTCTGCCGCCCCTCCGGTCGGCCTGCGGGCAGCACCCATTAGCGCCCTGTTCAGCAGAAGAAAGAAGCACGATCAGGTTGGAAGACCTCCTAAAGCATCAGCTGGTAATTAAAGTTCCTCAATTAGGAAGAGCCTTGAGGCAGGTTAATGACCTACGACTGCAGAAGAAAGGTTGGGCTTTAAGTCAGTGTCAGAACGCGTGGGATGGGTTTTGTTTGGGTTTGGTTTGGGGGGTTTTAGAGGGGG
>JAVJGG010000050.1:4184438-4201869 GCA_035590195.1 Aviceda cuculoides
TCTTTTATTATTGTTATTGTAATTTTATTATTGTTATTATTAGAATAATTAGTTTCTTTCTGTTCTATTAAACTATTCTTATCTCAACCCATGAGTTTTACCTTTTTCCTTCTGATTCTCTCCCCCATCCCACTGGGTGAGGGGGAGTGAGTGGGTGGCTGCGCAGTGCTTAGTTGCTGGCTGGGGTTAAACCACAACAGACTCTCTGTTGGCCAAGGGTCTGTTTAGACCCAGTCTATCTCTGACTTATCCCAGACTAGATGAATGACTCCTGGCTAGAAAGGCTACCAAGAAAATATTTACTAATTGGGCTTCCTTTATAAGATAAGGTAGATTCTGATGCTGCCCCAAACCTACTCATTTGTCTAAATTTCTTCTGTTCTTGTAATCCAGACATCAGCTGGTAATATCTTCCTAATCATTATAATTAATTTGCAATCAATATTCCATAAAACTGATCCACACCTTCTGGCCAAGCCCTGGCTTTACGGGCCAGCTGGTGCCATAGCACCATGTTTCCTCAGTTTTTCTAGCTGTGAGCACACCTCCTCTGAGGCTTACTGACACTGCGTCACTGCTGCTGCTCAGAGGACATGACAAGCTCTTTGCCAACCCAGCCATCCCTGCTCCCCTGGGTGAAACAGTGACTGGGATCTGAGTAAACTGGAATTTGAGTAAATCAAAGGAATGGTTTTGATTATGCCAGATGCCCTGGGCAATTAGTGCATTACAAAGAGGGAAAGATCTTAACCGCAGGAGCAAGTCTGTCTGGGCATCCCTCAGGAGGGCAGTGAGTGTGTGATGGTTTCTGACGAGAGCACCATGCTTCCTCTACCCAACACCCTTTTGTTTGGGGTTTCCTGCCATGCTTAAACTCTGAGAGGAGGAACAGCCAAGAAGGGACGACTCACGGCAATGCCGGAGACCCAGCAATGACTCAGCGGTGGAGCTGGCTCACAGGCCCGCTGCAGCCTTGTATCAGAGGACTGGCTGACTCAGGCAGTGCTGGAGCTGGAGAAGCGCCCAGCACACTCTCCTCACTAGCAACCCTGGCAAAGGATGCAGTGACTTCTTCTTGGCAACTTTTAGCACATTTTCTGCCAAAAAATGTCCCAAATGTTCACCTGCTTCAATCTGACTTAATCTTCCCTGAACACAAGGGACCGGGTTTAGTCACAGGATTTGCAGGCAAGGGCTCAACCTCTGCCTTTATGCAATAGCACCAAAGCCTGGCCTGACACATCTGACAATTGTGTTTGCCTTGTTTCATGTCTGTATCGCACTAGGTACTCATCATAGTCCTGTGGTTGATTAATGCACCATGGTGACCATCCATGACACCTGCTTAAGGTATCTCTGTGGAACTTGGAAGGACCTGCTGTGGAGGCTTTGTCCAGCCTGGAGAACTCCTCAGCTTTAGCAGCTGATCCTTGCAAGATCCTTGGTACCACCTTCCAGTCAGACCTGTCATAGCTAAGCTGTCGTGAGAGCCAGATGCACACTCACTCTCCTGAGGTGGACGCAATGCCCTCCCCATCCTGCTAGAGACAGTCCTTCTGTGTGAAAACATGTTGCCCAGCTGCTACCATGGGAAATGGCAGGGAGGGCTAACAAACATATTCAGAAAAGCTCAAAGAGTAAAGCAGACTCCTTCCCCTGGAAAAAAAAAAAAAAAGGCACCCAAGATGGGACATGGGTTTATTTTGCCCCACTCTTCCTTGAGTTGAGAAAGGTAACAGAAGCAATGATACATTATCCTGAGTGGAAATGGTGAAAGCAAAGGTGTTTTGGGCCTGTTCCTCTCTGAGAAGCAAGGAGTGAAGAAGGCAGGTGGCTAGAGGAGCAGCTCATTAGTAGCACATTGCCTGAGTAATGCCAAGTGTTGCGTGTCACCTGCTTTTGATGTTGGGTTTGAAACCCTTTGGTATTGTTTTTTATTTCTCTTCACCACAAGGATTTCTCAATCGCAGCAAAGTGTGTTTTGGTGATGTTTTTGTCCCTCAGTCTGAGGAGATGTCGACAGTCTCATTTCCTACTAACTGCAATTCTGCAATTGCTTAATGCAGAGTGTTGTCATATTACTAGTTTCTCAGACAGAGCATTACAAGTTTCTAACCTCTCATTCAAATGATTTGATGAAAATATCAGGATTGTTTTACTGCTATAGCCATAAACATCAGATGCTGCACAAGTTTCAGTCCAAACAGCCTAAAATGCCATTTACTTCAATAAAATTACCATGACTAATTTGTACCTTTCTATTTGAGAATGTGTTTGCACATGTAGGGAATTAACTATTTTCAGATAAAATTACATATTACCAGTAAATGACTATTACTTTGACTTGCACTAACAGTTGCTAATAATGCAACGTGAGGAGGGAGAGGAGCACGTGTCTGCACCAGCTGTTGTTTCACTTATCCAAAAAGCATGAAGAAGTTGTTGGCAGCCATTGCAAAAAGATTTTCTTTCTTCCTTTTCAAGCACAATCATAACAGCTGTTGCCTCTCGCAAGTGTAATTCTTGCCCTATTGATGCTCATCCCTTACAGAATTTTATAACAGACCAAACAAAAAAAACCCCCCAAAATGGCAAAAGTTGTGCAATGAATAGAACTCGTTTCCGGTGGTTGGCACCCAAATAAGAAAAAAGAATAATCTGGCCACATGAGGTTGTAATGGCCCTGAAACCAGACCTGTCCCTTTCACTAACCTAGGAAGAAAGGCAGCAGCAGAAGAAATTATCACTGCTTGTCACTCAGTGGGGTGCTGACTCGGATTTCCTACAAGTTTTTTTCTGTTGCTGTATCAACAACTGTGCTCCTTCTGCCTCTTGGCACCAAGTCGCTTTCTTGATAGAAACTATTTGTTCTACTTGAGTCATGAGAAGGTGCCCACCTTATGACAATTAAATGGCACGGCGGGGCTCCCCTGCACGTGGCTGCCTGCCTGCTCTGCTCTCTGTTCCTGGCAGACACTTGCAAACTCTGTCTGGTTCAGAAATACGACATCTCCTTACCTGAGTTGATGAAGTAGATGGAAACACGTCATTTTGGTCCTGCAAACAGCTTTTTCTTATAACTGTTCAGTGCCATGACCACAAGAACAGTTTTCTCAGGGGAAGCTGTGTCAAGGCAGCCTGGGTAGTAGAGCAACCAGCAACCCATGTAGCGCTAGCCCTACAGGGCAGCTAAACCTTTGCTGAGCAAACCCAACACCTATTACTATGTATCACAGAAAAAAATCACCTTCTCAGTACAGGCAACCCTTGAGTTCTGATTTTTCTTCTTTTTTTTTCCAGTCAAGCTGCTCTGTCATCATCTTCAGGATCACCCCTGATTTCCCTCAGTTGGCTGTAGGGTTTTAACACTGTATGTAACCTCCATAGTTCAGATCCTTGTTTCCCTCCTTTTCATTCTGAGGACCTCACCTTTGTCCCTCTGTCAGTCTCACTGGCACATTGCACTATATCCTGGTACTGTCCAAAAAGGCTTCAGGCTGAGGTGAAATGATTTGGATCAGCTCACTGCAAAATAGTCTTAAAAGAGATTGGCTAGTATTAAGGACTTTGAATTCCCATATTAAAAATGCACCGGGTTAACCACAACAGAACTCTTAAGTACATAATTCTAAGTGCCTGTCCAGGGATCCAGTGTATCAATCTCTCTCCAGGGTTATGTTTCTTGAGTTACAGCAGTACTTTTTTCTGGCAGACCTAATGGGCAACACAGTTAAAGCAAATTCTAGACCTAATCCTCCTTCACAGGGAGCTGATTTTGATTAATAAAGTGGAAGGTCCAGAACAGCTAGAATCTGTCACATATACGAGGAGCTAAAATCATCTGTGGTACTTTGGGACAAACCACAGTCACTCAGGAGGGCAGGGGGCTGGGGAGGAGGACTTCCACTCCCACAGTTTAATTGCAGCTGAAGTGAGAGGCACTCAGCTAGCACGCATACTATAGCAGTATAATTTTTCATATGACCAAAAGTCACAATCTTGATGTGGAAATTACTAGGTAAAATCCAGTGATTTGTTCTCCCGCAGAAAGAGGGGTTAGAATACTGAATTAGCCTCTTATAGCTTGAAAAATCTATGTATCTTTATTCTCCAAAGCCATGGCCAAGTCACAGAGATTATTTTTAGGTAGAATTCCCGTTGAAATCAAGGGTGAATGTGGACTGGAAGTGAATGGTGCCGTCTGGCCCTTCGGTAGGTCCTTGTATGCTGTTAGCTTTGCAAAATTCAGGGAAGGTGATGTTAATCATCCAGCACAAGCAGCTGCTGCTGGAGCTGTTCCTTGGGTGAAGTGCTGCTCAGCCGGGGGCCAGCAATTCCTCCGAAATGTATTTAATTTAGCAGTGTAATTTTCTCAGCACATTTCTTAAGAGGCAGCAGCCACTGGTATGAATAAATACACAGATCCACCTCCTACCCAGTTTGTGGCTAATGTTTCTACCTGGCTAATGTTTCTGGCTCAGCATTTGATCTGTTGCATGAATTTTGGCAAGGCATTTCTCTTTATAGCTGTTTACCTTCCAGTTTGTCAAGTTGCAAGCACTTTGTGAGACAGGCTGAGTATAATCCTGTCTTTATATGAAGCCTAATGAAACAGGACTCTGGTCTCAGCCAGTGCATCTAGACCAAACTTGTTGATCCTATGTTTTTTTGCTAGGAATATTAAAAAAGAAAAAAAAAGAAAAAAAAAAGGAAGGGCTCAGTACCCTATTTGCAGCAGCAGGAGAGCCAGGGGCACAACGAAGTGACTGGGAGACTGCAGAGAAATCTGGGATCTCCTCTACGGCTGCAGGACAAGTCTCATAGTAAAACCAGGCAAAACTTGCTTTCACTGAGATCCCTGACTGGAATCCTTTCACTGATTGGTGCTGGTTTAGACACTACTGTATATAAATGACTGTAAGTGAAATCATACAACTTGCTCACAACCAGTTGTGGATCGCACAACTGGTGATGTATCTAACAGCACGCATGTACTGGCTTTTCTTCCTTACTCTGGAAATCCCTGCTAGCCTTTAAATGTTCAGTCCTTTCCAAGTCCTATGAAATTCTGGGTAGAAATAACCCTCCACAGGAAGAAGATAAATACCATGTAGTCAGCCGGCACCAGGGTGCCAGCTATGGTGCTGCAGCGTGGCAGGTCCCATGCAGGTGCGCTGCATGCAGTGGCACCCAGAAGGAGGAGCTGGCTCTGCTGGAGGTGCTGACAGCAGGGAGTCAGCACCCTGCCCTGCGTCCCTGTTGAGCTATGGAAATAATTCCCAGATTCATCCATTGTTTAAGGCTCACAGTGCAAGGAGAGGGCAAAGAAACAAGAAAATAAATTGCTTCTTTGTCAGCATTTTTTCAGGGAACCCCATGTTTTTCCCACTGGCTGATGCTGAAAGCCATACGACCTGCGGCAGAAATATTTGCTAGCAGAAGGGAGAAAATAGTAAATATACTTGTTAGTTTCTTCACTTAGAAGAAGTACTTTTCTTACAATCAGCAAAGGAACAGCAACATGGGTTGGCAAATGAGCTCATTTTAAATGCTCCTTGTAGGACATCGGCATCTGGTTTTTTTCCTGAAAGCTGCACTGACTTGTTTAATTAGCATAGTACAAGCTGCTGGTGTAGTTTCTAGTGAAGATGGGGAGACAATCCAGCTGATCCCTGCCTCAGGTGATGAGTTCCAATGGAGTTGGTGCTACATACAAGCTGGGGCTCTCTGGCAGGGAAAAGAGCCCTCCCCAGCACAAACCAACTCACACACGCAGGCAGGAGGGCAAAGCATGAGGGCAAACCTCCACAGCCTTCCTTGGAGCCCACCTGGGCATTGCCCCATGCCTGAGGCTGCCCAGGGAGACCCTCAAGCTGGTGGCTCTCAGTTCATTTCCATTACGCCACTTCCAGAAAATTATTTTCTAGCTTTGAAATGGTGGAGTAGGAGAAGCTAAAAGGACTATTTATTCACAGCGAATCTTTGTTCCAGCAGCTAATGAGCAGATTCAGCAGACTGCGTGATGTCTCATCCTCTAAATTGCTCACACCAGAGGTCACAGTGGCTCTTTCAAGGGCACCGGGTTTGTGTTAGCTGTCTCTGTATGCAAGAGGATGGATAACCTTTATTTTTCAGTACGCGTGGGTCAAACCCAACAAGGTGCTGATCACTTTCTGCAAGGTGCCAAGCACCCCCTGACAAATGAGATGTCTTAGCACCACTCAGGAGGTGATCAGCATCTGGCAGAATAAAAGGCTGCAGGGCTGAGCTGCACAGACAGCCCACACAGCAATAAATTAGACATCGCAGTTGGTGTGCTGGCAAATGTATTAGTTGCTTGCGCTCAGCAGCGCTTCTTGCACAGCTGGGCACACTGACATTAAACCTTACCTGCACAGGGAAATGACTCTTTCTCTCAAATATTTTCAAGAGCCAGTCTGTTGCAGATGGTTTGAGGAAACACAGATATCCCGCCCTCCCCTGTACATGGCCATGAGGAACTTCCGTAATTTGCTTTGTCTGCTTAGGGAGGAACTGACGGTTACTGCACGCTTTTTAAAAATCTGTACTTGACAGTCATTTCAACATATATGACCACATTCCTTATCAAAAGAAGCCAGTCTGATTTATTTTCCTTTTTCAGGTTGTATATTCCAGCATACAGGTTTTTCACCACATAAGTTTGGATTTGATTGCCTCCAAGTTTTCTAGTTTACACCTTTTGGTATTTTGACCTAAGGTCACATGGAGACTATAACCACCAAAGAAAATGCCTAACACCAACAATCTCAAACTGATCTCTCCCCAGCTCATTATGTTAAATCAGGGCATTCCAAATTTGAACATGGTATAAACCACCTTACACATGCAGTATTTACACAGTGATAATGAACTGAAGGCAGCAGGGTGATTTTGGTGCCAATGAAACAACCCCCTTAGTTATTGGAATATTTTTATTTTAGAGTCAGAAAGCATCTGCGGGCTAGTTTGCAGCACCTCAGCATAGCAACCCACTTCTCAGTACCAGTGCAGTGCCTGTTGCTATTGTGCTGCGTAAACTGAGTTCAAAAATCCTTCTGCACCAGAAATCATGGGGAAACTGTATTTTGAAGTTAGATTTTAAGACCTTACTCTTCAGGATTAATTTATTTTTTTTCCAAACGTGCAAACTCATTATTCCTTCATTTCAATATGAAGGTGATGGGGGTTTGTCAGAGTAATAAGAGACATCAGAAATGCAACCTCAGATCTGAATAAGTTCTCTTTTCTATTTTGTGGGAAAAGTTTGATTTTGGACTAATGACCATTGAGATTTATCAGTAGAACCGTAGGAATAAAACCCATTGTGCTCAAACAGTACAATTAATTCAGCCACATTGCACACATGTTATGCAGGGGCTTCTACTCCTTTCCTATGTAAAGGAGTATCTGTTGTTTACACCATCAAGTATAAACCCCAGTTTTCTCATGAAGTGCAATGGAAACCAAGTGCTACTACTGGAATGTGGACATCCTACTTTGTTGACTGGTGGGTACTTTAATTGTGTGATTTTCATGTTGCACAAAAAGGGACATCAGTTACAAAAAGGCTAGGCAAGTGTAACGCTGCTGGAGAACTTGGGAATTTCTTGTGTGGTCAGCTAACAAAAAAACTGAAAAGAAAGAAACTGCCTGCTCTGAATTAACTGGAATAAGGTATATCCACATTAGCACAGCTTACCTTTAGTTTGTTTTGATATGCTGGTCATTTTAGACACATTGAAGCAACCACCTACCTTTACCTGCAAGAACCTAAAAAGAAACATAAAAGGAAGGGTAAACAAATGTGGGCTGTGAACTTCCCTATAAAGAACTGTGATATATAATTAGAGGCTCCTGCATTTGGGGAGTTATTTTGCCTTTCATTTCATGATCAGTATGGATAATTGGAAAGTCTTAGAGCAGTCTAACAAGCGCAAAATATGTGAGAAGCTTGCTTTAAGGCTTAAATGGCTATGCACTAAGCAAGGTGTAGCAGCAGCAGCTTCCCAACCCTTGATGAACAGAGCAATTCCTCCCAGCCATCCGTAGCTATCTAAAAGGGATGCGGCGTTCCCTGCAACTTGTCCAGGTTCCGTCTGATGTTAGAGGTACCCAGGTACCCCAGAGGGACATTCATGCTGACCCACTCAGGAGCTGCTCCTGCGATGGGACAAACAAGGTCTTCTGAAGCGCATACTCTTGCCTCCAGCTACAGAGGGAACCCAGATGATTTCTTTTATTTATTGGCAATGGTGCTGTAGGTGGGAGGGTGTAAGGTCCAGGGCACTGCAGGGTTGTAAGTGAGGGAAATCTGACTTATGGATCAGTCAGCATAGCTGAAGAAAAACAGTCTTTTGGGCACACTTAAACTAGATGGTCATCTTTCATATGGCTAAAGTTACATGAGAAAAATACTGTCATAATGACCAGTTTGTTTCTAGAAGCAATCCTATCCCTTGAAGGTACATCTGCATTCTTTCTCAGCCTTGTGGTTGACACAACAGTATTAATTTTGGGTTAACATGCAGGTTATTGCATTGTGAATAAATGCATGTACTTCAGGAGAAAAAAACCTGCTTATGTGGGAAATGCAAAACATTTGAAATGCCTCATTTCCTCACTTTTAAGTGACTGCTTTTTGAAGATTTTAAGTAGATGACATGGTGTCCCTAAATTATGAAATTAAAAGCCTGAATGGCACTAGTCAAGCTACTGATACTACTCAGTGTCCCGGTTTCAGCTGGGATAGAGTTAATTCTCTTCCTTAAACCATGACACAGAGGTTCCCACCTCCCTGAAGCCAGACCTTACAGTGTTTGTCTTCTCTCTGCTGCTCAGTTAGGAACACGTGCATGCAAACTAAGTGTTAGAGCAAAGACTCAGTGCCACAGCTCACATCAAACCTGCTAACCACAGTACTTCCCCAATGGCCATGCACAGCAGAGGGGTGACAGAGGATCAGATACAGAAAGCACCTTCCTGTCCCAACCTGATTTAAGGACAGAAAAGCCACATTTTAAATCAGCAAGAGGAAGATATCTAGGCTTCAAACAATTGCTCCCAATGGAAAAATAAATAAAAATCAAAACTTTGTAATACATAACTTTGTAATGCATAAAATGCAGCTGGGAGTAGCTCTGACAAGCTGTAACATTTTTTACAGATGAAACCAAGATGCAACCAATACACAGTGTGCTGCTCAAGAAAGCAGATTTCAAGGTCCCATAAGGTCCCTTTTTCTGCTTGAACTGAAATGCGGGCACTTTTTTCTCTCTCTTTAACGGCTGCACGACTCTTTAGCAACTGCAGTTCCAACCACCATTTAATTTTCTCTTTCTCTGGGTAATTCTGGAGTGCCTCTCTTTATATTAAATTATTGCTGCTCTAGTGGAGAATAGAAGAGATCCCATTATACTATTTTTGGTTCATTAAGTTTCTAATTATTTGGGGGTTGATATTGAAAAGCACTAAGTAATGCTTTTAATGTGTAATATTAGTAATGCCCTACAATTGAATTAATACCATTTTAAAGGAAAAATAGAAAATATTTATCCCGATTGAAATATATAGTAGAACTAAAGGCTGAGAATATTTATAAACTACTTATGAGTAAAAATATATAGAACTAATTGCTAGTATCTCATAACCCAGCTTTCTGAATCCAGAAAATTAAATTAAGATTAGTCTTTTAAAAACCATAAAACAGACTAAATAAATAATTCTCAGCTGAAACAGTTCACAATGAAACCTCTCAAAAACCCCAAACTCCTTCTGTTGTGTCTTAGGCTTTTTAATATTTCTCTTTAAAGACACAGGATATGTTTTCCAAATAGATTCCTCTTATGTAATTACTGAAAGGCAGTATTAACTCTTGTTTTTTAACTTGTATCCTTGTAATTACATATTTGGATAAGTATAACCACATCTCTCAGCATCCTGTGTTTATAAACAATCGGGTGCTTGAAAATAATTATTACACCACTGCACCTTTTTTTTTTGTTTGTTTCACCTTTATGTCCCTGGTACACGCTTACAGTCTGAACTTCATGTAACACAGGGCTTTCTTCATCTGACAATTTGCTTAATGTTGGTACAGCCTACTGAAAATTCCAAAGTGTGAGCACCAGCTAAGAAGTGCTTGTAAAGGATGCTACTGTATGCTCTTCACAATGATTTGAAAAATACATTATCAAACCTGCATCACTTTCCATTTTAGCTTTTTGAGGCAGATTTGCAGAAACTCGAATACAACACAAAGGCAAAGTGGATGCCGACTGGTTATACCAGAGCGACAGCCGCAAGGCAGTGCCAGGACGGCACAAAGCCTCAGACTGTGCTAGTGAGTCTCACCTGTAATTAGATATCGACTTACTGACTTGGAAGGAAGGTTGTGCTGCCCAGGACGCCACTGGGGTGCCTGAGCCCCACCTCTGGCTCCCTGTAATTCATAAACTGCTTTTGGGCTCTTCCCCAGCTCTCCCAAAGGAGAGGGTCTGTCTCGGTGGGGAAGGCAGCAGTGCTGGAGCCCTTCCCCGCACCCAGCGCTGTGCTCCAGGCTTCCCAGTCCTCTGAGGAGGGAGTATCGCCAGGGCCAGGTACCCCCAAGGGCTGCATCAGCACAGGGCGCTCAGGCACCCGCAGCTGTACAGTGCCCAGGTCTCAGGGGCCCTGTTTCAGAGCTGCTGTACTGCTGCGGCTGTGACTCCACTTGTTCCTTACACAGCCCCAACAATTAGATTTGGCAATCATTAACTGAGCTAAATAAGAGCATTAGCTTTCAAACATAGCTTGTCCACTAGGTTTTCAACAATCTTAACTGCATGAAGCCTGATGATATTTTGTATGCCAAACAGCCTGATTTTTCCATCTTAGCTGAACATTTTCAATCTGCATACAATTTGCATACCATTTCAGTTGCAGCATCTCCCCTCCTCACTGCATCTTCCTGCCTTCCTTCTTCTCTATTTGCACAGGATCTCACTGCTTTCCTACAGTGTTTTGACTTTGGATCCCCCCACACTGTCTCACATCCACTTATCTGTCTCTAATTCTTTACTGGTGCCACAGACACAAAGCTCTCTTCCTTGTTTTTGTCCTCTCGCTCCTCTGCTTGCTCCTGTTCCACTTTCTCTCATCTCCTTAATTGCCTCACTCTCCTCTTCCCTCTTTAATTGCTCACCCTTCTCTGCCTCTTTACCATTTCAATAAATGCATCTGTTAATCCTCTTATTGTTTATAACCAACCGACCTTCTCCCCTATCTCCCCCCTGCCCCTGGTAACTACTCTTTAAACATTTCTCTTTCTTTTAAACAACATTGTGGTGGGTTGACCCTGGATGGACACCAGGTGCCTACCAAAGCTGCTCTATTACTCCCCCTCCTCAACTGGACAGAGGAGAGAACATATAATGAAAGGCTCGTGGGTCGGGATAAGGGCAGGGAGAGATCGCTCACCAATTACCATCACAGGCAAAACAGACTCGACTCAGGAAAAATTAATTTAATTTATTACCAATCAAATCAGAGTAGGATAAGGAGAAATAAAACTGAATCTTAAAACACCTTCCCCCCACCCCTGCTTCTTCCTGGGCTTAACTTTATTCCTGATTTTCTCTACTTCGTCCCTGTCCAGCGGCAAAGGGGGACGGGGAATGGGGGTTGTGGTCAGTGTATAACACCTTGTCTCTGCCGCTCCTTCCTCCTCAGGGGCAGGACTCCTCACACTCTTCCCAAGCTCCAGCGTGGGGTCCCTCCCACGGGAGACAGTCCTCCACGAACTGCTCCAACGTAGGTCCCTTCCACGGGCTGCAGTCCTTCAGGAGCACACTGCTCCAGCATGGGTCCCCTGCCGGGACACAAGTCCTATGTGGGCTTCTCTCTCCATGGGGCCACAGGTCCTGCCAGGAGCCTGCTCCAGCATGGGCTTCCCATGGGATCACAGCCTCCTTTGGGCATCCACCTGCTCTGGTGTGGACCTCCCTGGGCTGCAGGGGGACAGCCTGCCTCACCATGGTCTTCCCCATGGGCTGCAGGGGAATCTCTGCTTCGGTGCCTGGAGCATCTCCTCCTCCTCCCTCTGCACTGACCTGGGGGTCTGCAGGGTTGTTTCTCTCACATGTTCTCACTCCTCTCTCCAGCTGCACCAGGTTTTTTTCCCTTCTGAAATCTGTTATTCCAGAGGTGCTACCACTGTCACTGATAGGCTCGGCCTTGGCCAGCAGCGGGTGCCTCTTGGAGCCGGCTGGCATTGGCTCTGTTGGACATAGGGGAAGCTTCTAGCAGCTTCTCACAGAAGCCACCCCTGTAGCCCCCCCTGCTACCAACACTGAGCCACACAGACCCAGTACAAACATGCAACTCAGTTCTCTTTGCTTTTTAAGCTCAGTGAAAGCCTGGAGTCCTCCTACTGTGGCTTCTTCTCCCTTGCCTGGCCTCTGCCCCTGCATTCAGTCAGCATTTCTTTTGTGGGAGCCTTGAATGACCCCCTCTTAGGTAGCTCCAGCTCTCCCCTACACCTCTGTTTGCCTGTCAGGCACTTGCCACAAGTCAACTGAGCTTCTCTCACTGAGAGGTTATTCCCTCTGCCTTTCACAGCTCTACCCTCCCCTTTCCCTTCCCTCACTCAACCAGCATGGATTTTGAAGGTTCCTCTTTATCTCGCTTGCCAGACTCCAGCACGGGTGGTATACAGCTCTGTTCTTGTCCTCTTTCTTTCCTATGCCTTATCTCTGGGTAATTCCAACGGCAAACATAAATTCAGCTGCTGAGCAACTTAAAGATCCAGTGCTCTATTCAGATCAGTCTCTCAAGGTGAGATCAGCCTGACCAAATATAAAGGGTACAGTGTAGGTGTCTCCACCTGCAATGCTGTCTAGACTCCCTTTACAGCTAATCCTTTGGGAGGTATCTAAAGCAGGTCAGATGAATGGCACCTAGGAAAAAAACTTTTTCCCTCCTCTGCCTAAAAAGGGAGCCCAGCTAAGTGGCTCTGATGCTGATGCTCATAACTGCACTGTAGACACTTAAAACTGAGCAAGATGAATCGCAGACCTTCTTTCCAAACACAGCCTTGCCTACCTCTGATGCCTGCTCAGATAAGTCTCGCTGTCAGTCCAAGCTCAAGCTCAAGCTCAGCTGAACCAGACCACTTAATCATGCTGCTCCTCAGTTGTTGTTTAGGCCAGTGTTCATGTATGCCTACAACTGGGGGACATCTGGTCCAGACCTCTCCTTGTGTCCTTATTCAGGCCATGTCTAAGCCTTGCAAGGTTTGTTCTACAAATAATTCCTGACTCAAAGCCTTTCTGTCTCCATCCATACAGATAAGGCTCTCACCCAAGCCGTTGCCACTTTGAATCGTGCTTACTGCCAAAGTGCTTCTCCTGCCCTTAATAAATGCAGCCCTGTCCTGCACATAATCACTCTAAATGCCTCAGCAAAGGCTATGGTTCTAACTGGTCCTCCAGTGCTGCCACGCCTATCTTTGCATTTCTCCCCTAGCTCCCTACTCTCAGATATCATCTGAGAGTACTACATCAGATATAAGAGCCACTTGCCCTCACTTTCAAGACCTTCCATAGTCCACCCCAACTCTGCCTGTCTCGAGCACAGCCTCTCACACATAAGTGAGTCAGCCTTGCCATCACCCATCAGCCGGTGGCATCACCTGCTCAGTATGTGCTCATACGCAGGTGTCACGCTGCCCAGCTTGACTGGGAGGAGCTGCCTGCACACAGCTGCAAAACTAACACACCTTCAGAATGCCCCTTTTCCTCACAAGAAACACTTGACAAGGGTTAGTCTTCCTTTTGCACAGGGAAATACTGTCTCACCAATGCCTTGTGACCGTGCACAGCCTTCTCTGTTAGGTCAGGAGCTGGGCTGTTCCATGCGACTTCACTGCCTTGGCACAGTGGGCTCCTTGTCCTGCACTAGTGCTCTTACATGCTACAAATTAATAGATCTAAACAGCAGCCACTGAGTCGTGATCAGAATTTGCATAATAATATAAAGAATGGTGGACTTAACCTTAAAAGGCACAGGTATAATTTAGAGATAATGTATGCTGTTAATAGTGCTGGGAGAAATTGAACGTTATTTGTCACTCCTCTGATGATCCTGCCACTTCTTAGAAGCATTGCAGATTTGTTTATTAATATCTGAAAATGTCTGTTTTAAAGTCAAGAGTGTTTTGACCCTGTTACAATACATACACTCAAAGGGGTGTCATTAGACTTGCACTTTTCACTTCATACTTACTTTCTCTCCTTTCAGTGACTAACAGTGTAACCTTAATTTTATGTTAACTGTGTTGGTTTCTTACATATGCTTTCTTATTAAAAATAAAAAGAAAACTGCAGCTAAATAGCCTATCCCTTTAAAATCCAGAGGCACTGGCAGGGGGAGGGCAAGCTGTTATCAGACAAATTTGGGATATTGGCAGGGGCTTCCTCTCCTGGGAAAGGGGAGGTGAAGAAAGAGGTGGGTGTCTGCTAGTCATCTTTGAACCACGTGCCTTAGATGGTTTATGTAGACTATATTCTAGAGTGTTCAGTGGAAATGTTTTATATTGAGGGTATTTTCTTCTGAATTTTGTGCTGAATAAATTTGTGTCCTTAAATAAACTCTGAGTCTAACAGGGAGTCCTTGCTGTAATGGGAAACAGATTAGTCCTTACTTACAAGAAGCTATTGTTCTGAAAGAGTATACAGGAATCTCAAGTAGGATCATTTAGTGTTATTACCTGGTACATTTTTTTTCAGTAAACCTTTTTGAGCATGTATTACTGTGTTGTGGGTTTAAACATTATAGGAAAGTTTAGCTGCTTTGCTCTAAAATCAATCAAACTCATTATGGATGTGCTGAAGAGGTCTGGAATGCAAGAACTGGCTTGTATTCTGATTTTCACTCTTACCATTTGTAGGGTATTTTAGGACATACATGTGGGAGTGTGAGAGAAAAGGTAGGTATTAAACTGCTGGAGGGAGACTTAATAGCTCTGGTATTTTCTGGACAATTTGTAAATTGTAGTGAAAATTATCTTGAACGTGGTGTGCAATGAATCTCTTTGTGAAGGATACTATGTGAGCTGGAGAAAAAATAGCATGAAGTGAAAATTCTGTTAAAATGCAAAACACCAAAATTCTCTCCTTTTGTTTTTAAAGTTGAAAACAGGAGACTTACTTAGTTCCTTAGTTTAAACTGAGGGATGAAGAGAAATTATGCTGCAGGCACTACTGTAAGTTCAGAGAGCTTTACTTAACTTGTGACAACAGCAAAATACTCATGTAAAAGAAATTAGGTGGCTGCCATTTAAGTGTGTTAGTGGCTGCATTATGCTCTGTTGAAGCTAGGATGGCTATTGATTGGATTTCTTTTATTTAAGATAAATATAAAAGAAATTGAGCTCTTTTGGTAGCTGAAATAAACAGAGTACCATATTCTAAACAGGCATGTGCAGACTGATTAAAAACTGTCTTCTGCATGTTGATGGAGATTTGAATACACATGATAAAAATGAACAAAATGCCTTGTTCTCGGCTACCTGGAGAAAAAGATGGGGTCTTAGCAGCAATTGTTAGGTGGAAAGGGGGTTGGAAATATCTTCTGTCATATCTAATTCTTGCTCAGTACAAGAAAGTGCGACTTTGCTCATTGTTTGTATGGAAACAATGTTGCACAAGAGTGCATCAGTTTGTTGTCATCATCTCACCCTAACTGAAACAACAACATCCAGAACATCAAAAGTCATGAACTAGGATTCAATGAACAGTAATTCACAAGTACAGTGATACTTCTCTCTCCTAACATTGCTGATGTTCTACCTCCAAGAAGCAAAACCTGAAAGGGTAAGTATCTTGCCAAGGTGATGGTGACATGTACCTTGTGCTGCAAAGTAAATGGAAAGAAGGTCACAACTCAGTTTGGCAAACTGACACAAAGAACTATCATCGTGACAGCTGTAAATAGTTTTGTACAGGTAAGTACCTCCTGCTGCCCTCTCTTCAGTGGTGAATGCATGAGATAATCATGGTTTCTATTTGTAGACAAATGCTTATTTATGCTGCCATATGGGTATTTTTCTAGCTAAAATTTTATCTAATGTCTAGAGCTAGACTACTTTAAGTATTTTCAATTGCCAGTATTATTTCATTAGCGTCTAGCTATGTTTCTGCTTCCTTGCTGTTTAGACCTCTACAACCAAGTAGGAACAACTGAAATACACTAGAGACCAGGAATCCAGGATGCCTAGAAACCTGCTTATTTACAAAATGTACAAAGTCCTCTTCTCATTGGCACTTAGATTGTTCTATGAGCAAATACTTCTGGCATGAACCCCATTCAGACTGCTGAACGATGTTAATACAGAACCACTGCCTTTACAGACACCTCACACACTAGTACCAGGCTTAAGCTTCACTGAAATATGGTTGCATCTTCTCCCAAGTTTTCACTGACACTGCCAAGATTGTAGTTGTTGCTGAAACAGCTGTGCTGGCAAGTGTGTGTAATGAGGTACAAAAGAACACAAAGGAAGCCTGCAAACTGCTAGTGAGGAGTTCAACTTCCAGGCTAAGCTTGCTGGGAGTGGAGCCCAGTGGGGAGGGATGCTGCCCCTGCCAGCGGGGCCTCACACCTGGGGAAGGCCGAGTTCCTCAGAAACACATTTTGAGCAGGTACCAAATGCCCCAAGGGGGACAGGTGGCCCCTGCGATGATAGGGACACCCGTAGGCAGGGCTGGCACGAGCAGGCTATCTCCTCGCCACAGCGAGTTCCCTCTTAGTGGGAGAGGCCCAACCTCGCAGTGTGAGGTGCTGTGGGGTCTGCAGGGCATGTAGTTTTGCTGTGGGTGGGCGTGCTCCCTGTGGGCTGTGGGATCGTCCCGCTTCCAGACTCCCGGGCGACTGAGATGGCCCCTACGACGCCCACAACCAGCCGAACAGACAGGCGCTCTAGTAGGCCAGGAACTGCAGTTCCCGGCGTGCCCCGCGCGAAGGCTGCCAGCACCGGAAAGAGCCAGGGCGGAGAGCGGAAGCGGCTGGCGGCACGCCGGGACACGTAGTCCGGGAGCGGCCACCGCCCAGGGCCGTGTCCTGCGAATTTGAAAATTCCCGCGGTGGCCGCGGCAGTTCTCGCGAGAAATCCGCCCTCCGCCCCGCCCCCCGCGCGGCGGGTGAGCGAGCGAGGTGGGTGCCGTGCGCGGGGGGAGGGGAGCGGGGCGGCACGGAACGGAACGGAACGGGGTGCGCGCGCGGTAGAGCAGGAACCGAGCGCGGGACGGGGCGCACTCTGTGGCGCAGGAACCCAGCGTGGCGCGGCCGGGCAGGCGGAGGCCACCGCAGCCACTGCGGGAGATGCCGCCGCCCTCATCGGCACGTATGGGGGAAAAACGGGCTGGGGGAGGGGGGG
>JAVJGG010000050.1:4237251-4256206 GCA_035590195.1 Aviceda cuculoides
TTTTCCTCCCCCATCCCACTGGGGATGGGGGGGGGGGTGTGAGTGAGCGGCTGCGTGGTGCTTGGTTGGTGGCTGGGGTTAAACCACAACACTACTGTTACTCTCCTGTCCTGACAAAAGCCATAGACCATATTTTCAAGAATGTCCCCCCTTTACATGATATGTAATTCATACCTAGAATATTTAATAAGCCTTTGAATTTCATGAGTCATGTAATTAAGGTTTTTGTTTGTTCTGCAAAGGACCTACAACTGCCTCCTAATCAGGATACAGTTTATTGTTAAAATGCAAATGCAAATACAAATACAACCTATGGAATTCTGCATAAAGCAATATTTACACCTTCTTTTCTTCCATATTCTCAATTGCAGCTCAAAAATATTTAATGCAAACATCACCACATTTTGTTTTTCTTATTTTCGATCATAAAAATATCATTACTGTAAGAAAGACTGTCACATAAGAATAGGGTCCGTCTTGCTACAAATAAAATCTCATTCAATTAAAACAACTTTTTCTTCCATACCTTTAATTTAGAAAGATTTCAATGCAATATACAAACTGATTGTATTAGATCCATCTGCCATTAATTAAACATCCAAGGAGAGGGACTTAGCTGCCATGCAAGACTTTTTAAGTTTTCCATCTCAGTCCTTAGGAGACAGGAGGAACTTAAAAAGACAGAATACATTACTTAAATTGGAAGTTAACGAGGGAACTGTGGTTAATCCAGTTGACCACAAGTCAAGCCTCTGCTTGACTTGAACCACAGAGGAAAAACGTAGGCTTGCACCACGCTACACTGCAAATAGCTCTGCGTTACATAAAAGAGCTGCATAAAGACCCTATTGAAACATTGAACATTTTCTTAACTCTAAGTTAATTTTCTCTTAATTTTCTTAATTCTAAGTTAGATAATTCACAAAAGATGCTCTTGAAGCATCTACGTAACTATGCTTACTCACTCAGCTCCGCTGGCCTTCACAAAATCTTTTGACTGGAGCTTTTGTAATTACTGTACTGGAACTGAAAATGGCATACAGGTATGCGGTAGCATTTTGACCAACAGTCAAAAAGGAAAGCAGCAATGACTGTCGGTTAATTGAAACTCTGTTAAGTATTTTAGCTCTTCTCTTTTTACTACTATTAATACAAAGTGATTCTGTTTCATAGAAAAGTTTTAAACTTTTTTTGGATAAAGTTTAATATCCTGGCTAAAAAATAAGAAAACATAAGCTCTAATTAAACTACCTGTTTTTTTTCTCTGTTTAAAACAGCATTTGCTAATAAAATATTAAAAAAACTTCTTATATTATGCATATTTTCACCAAATATGATGTGTGTGTATATATTTATAAATGTATTAGACAAAACTATGAAAATAAGGTCCTGTACTTCAAGCTTGCAGAGAAAACAGATTAAACTTGACTACTGGAATCATTCATAGCCTACAGAAGTAAATAAAAAAATCCCAAACCAAAGGCACTGCAAACTCGGATCTAGGAAGAAAAGTTCATTGTATGAAGTATTTTAGTCTGAATGCAGAGAACTACTCAAGGAGGGGTTTTGTTTGTGTATTCTTCTGTGGGCTGTATTCCTTAGTCAGTTACTTGGCAAAGGGCTAGGGTTTTATTTCTAGCAATACCAGATTTTTTTAAAGCGGTAATCCATAACTGTACAACAAACTGACAAAAAGCAAGACTACACTGGGTTAAGATACAAGCAGCAGACAAACCCCTTCACTAACCAAATACATTAGATATATGAATAATTTGACTTTGAAAAGGAGCTAACTTGGCAGATTCAGTATGCACACCACAGCATCAAACTCTAGTCATTTTTCTGCTGATAGGCTTGCCATGCAAGTACTGGGGCTCCTTTATACAGCAATAAATAGCTCAGATACCATGTAAGCATTTCATATGGAAGCCTAATTCCTGCAACCACAAAACTCCAGGACCCAAGCCACACAAGAGAACAGGGGATCTCAACAAGGCATTGTCTCCAGACCTAGTACAGATAGGTGGAGACTTCATCACTGCAATCAAATTAGCTACTAGTCAGGACATACTCAGTACTTTTAAAAAAGTCTTGGTGTTCAAACAGTGCCAACCAAAAGCTACTATCTTATGCTGTGGTAAAGAGTCTCACTATCTTTGTTTTCTGAAAGAAATTTCAAATAATAATTTCTGAATAAGGAAAAACATTAAGATTTTACTTGTTTCCCTAACTGTCACTCAGACAAAAAGCTTATGTTATAAACTTCTATTTCATATGGCAAAATGCAACTTACATTACTGAGGTTACAATTTGTTTGACTGCTGGTGTGTGACTTTCCATCACTTGCATGTTGTTGTGCACGGTTTGTACTAGTGAAGAAGTACCTAGTATAAGGGACTGTACAATATGTAAAACAGTATTTTAGTTTTGCAATTATTTAAAGCCAGAGTCAGAATTTAGTGGATTTTCAGTCTTGCAATTAGTTGTAAATGGTAGACTAAAAGCAAGTGACATAAAGGATCTAAATTAGAAAACTACAAGAGATGATTCTTTGATCTTGATATGGGGTCAAACAAAACTTCCTAACTGTGAATACATAAGTACTTACCCTTCCACATTTTCAATAAATTAATATTACACCTCCATTGAAGAATATTAATTAAATTTTGTCCTACCGTATGATTTTTGTACCTAGGTTATTTCAAAATAATCTTTACTTCTGCCTTCCATTCTAACTTATTTGTGGCAATTTTGAAAATATTCACTCCATGACAAGTTTTATCACAGTAAAATTGATTTTTTTTTTCTGTCACACTGGTACATTTCATGTAATTAATTTCATTTCATTCATGTGGCTACCAATGCATTTTCCAGGTATTTCTTTCACAACTACTACCTGAAAACATTGTCATCTTATTAGATGGCCACAGCCTGAACAATTTAACTTCAAAGGCTTCAGGAGGACAAGAAAGGAAAAAATGTTACAGCTGGGTGCAAAGATCAGTCTCTTTGTCAAAACATCAGTGGAATCTTATTTTAGTACTAAAACAAAATCAGTGAAAGCAAGTTAACAGCGCTGCTTTCTCAGGGGTGCTAAACTCTCAATTCCTGGTGTCTTCCAGGAAAGCTGTAGGTGCTCGCCACCTCTGAAAAGCAACCACTAGGATAATGACAAGTGGTAAGATTAACTGGAAAAACAAAATACAAGTGTATAATAAAACAATACAAGCTGGCCTGCTGTCCTTAACTCACCCTGCTGCACATAGAAATTTCAGGTATTGCTAAACAGCCCCAGATGCTGCATATTACAGATTTTAATCAGTATTGAGATTAATCCTTCTTCTCTTCTCCCCGATTTAACCCCCCTGCCTCACACACAACTCAGGTCTCTTGCTAAAAGCAATTCAAAAAGACTCCCACCAGTGCCAGCCAAGATTATGCCTTATATGGCCAGAAAAAGTACTATGGAAAGACTGAAGGTACTTTTTCCTCTCCAGAGACTCAGCTCTACCATCAGGGTACTGGCAGTCCTAGCATCGAGATAGCAAACTAGAAATGAAACTAAATTCCCTGTAAAGCATCATCATCGGTCACTGGGCCAATCAATACAAGCATAATTTTTCTAAAAGCATCAATATGCCCCTTCCTATCCCATTCTCTAAAATGCAAATGACACAAACATAGCAATTTAAAAATAGTTGTTATTGGATTAATTTAGGACTTTTATATGTAAAACAGAACAGTTCTCTCCTACAGCTTAAAACACTGAGCTTTCAGTGGGCTCAAAAGAAATCTAATCCTGAGGGATGATATTTAAATTACTCATCTGTTATACATGTATATGGGCTTAGCACAGATTGTCAATAAAATGCTCTTTTTCAAAACCATCCCCTAAGTGAACACAAGCCAATGGATTTAGTGCAAAAGTTTGATGGCATGTATGAACATGTATGTGGGTTTCCACACCTGTGTGTTGTCAAGAGCTTGTGTACAGCTTTGTGCACATGGCCCTCAGTCCTGGTATGTGGCATGCTTCCTGATATCCCAGAGAAAGACAAGATGTTTTAAGGATAGGTCAGGATGAACGATCTTGGAAAGGAGATAAGAAGCTCTTTAGGTAGGGAGAAAAACCAGAACGCTCTGTTTCCAGCTCTGAAGATTTTGTGAAACATGTAATAACAACAGCATGGATCCACAGTATTTAGTTCCCCACTTGGCTGCTGTCCTTGAATGATTGTGGGTTCTTGGTCTCTGTGCATTAGCTTCTGATCTACAGAGAAGTACTGTTACTTTATTGCCAAGGGATGTTGTATTGTTAAGTGCATTAAAAATAGAGATGAACTAAGAAGATACCTTTCTACAAGTCTTCTCCCTCCAGCATCTGGAAACACATCATTTTACAATAACCTAATTTTTTCATTTAAAGAAAAAGCTTTTAAGGTCCCATGGTTGCAAATGCACCAAAACCAGAAGACAAATAAAGTGAAGATATCATCATGCACTCTCCAAAAAGTCCCAAAGCAATAAATCTGTATTTTCAGAAGAGCAATTTAGCTTATGAAGCACTCATCCTTCTTGTGGCCTATCAGCAGTGCTTCAGAAAGGTGGGCTCAGGCTTAGAAGTTCTTTCTTAGTTTTGGTTGAACAACAGAACCGCCTAAATTTGGTAAAATTAGAAGCCCATACATTCATATACAGAGTTTATTACATATGTAGTTCTCACCTATAGAGAACAGGCACAGAAAAGCAAGTTTTATTCTGTCAATAGAAACAAACCACATGTTATATCATACATAGATTATGTAGATCTCTAACGTGAAATTGTGATTTAACGGGAATTGTCAGGCTATCTCCTAACAGCCTCTGTCAGAATAAAAAAAAAAAAAAAGGTGTTGATACTCATTTGTAAAAATCAATCTAATTTTTAGAAACACAGAGCACTGCTGGTCAAGAAGGAGACAAACACGCAAAAAGAAACTTTTTTCTGAATTGACTCAGAACAATTAAATAAGTATAGATTTCTTTTCAGACTAAAAAGAGTGATATATGAAGGAATTTTGTCAATTTCAAAATGTGTTAAATATCTAAAATATTTTAATTGCGATAAACACAGAATATTTTATAGGATTCACAGTATTTACCTCAGCAATCTCTATCCTTCTTGCAAGTTCATCAAGAGAAGAAAAGCTGTCATCTAGTGATAAAGCTTCCAGTGAGTTATAAGATGCTCGTTCAGGTGAAATATCTGGAACAGCGTCAAAGTCCTCTTGGTTTGCTAAGTTTGCAAATGATTCTTCAGTGTCTATTATGTTACCATTTAAAAATCTGAGAAATAAATCTTCTTGTTCTTCATTGTTTACCTTCTCCTCCTGTCCTGCTGTACTCTGTATTTCCTTGCATACTTGTGAATGGGTAGTACTCTCATGCTTAGACACTTTGTTACACCCAGAGCATACATCTGATGCAGGTCTGTCCTGCGAAGATTTTTCATCATCAGGCTGTTTCTGCTGCTGCTGCTGCTTTAAATCACTATTTCCAAGCTGGCCACTAGCAATTTCTGAAGAGCCAGCAGCATGTTTTGATCTGAGCAGATTTCTATCAGCTTGCACATCTTTATCAGCAGGAACAAAATCAGTAGGCATATAATCAGCATCTGTTAAAACCAAAGCATCTACCATTGGCTCAAAAGGGATTTTCACTCCAAGCTCCCCAGCTGTGCCTTCTATTTTTTCTGCATCCTTAGAGAGCTGTCTTTCTCTCAGCTGCAAACTGTTATCTTTACCAGCATCCCCAGATGATAAACAGCCCGAAGAAGGCCTGCCCACTGTCCCTGTGGACTGGGTGTGTGGCTCCAATGTTGATTCAGCACTGCAGTGCTGCTCCTCCATGTGGTCCTTTCCTGCAGCTACCCAAAGGCTTGCTGCCTCTGTCTGCCTCTCAGTTTTGTTTTCACCTGGACAACTGGTGCTCAGCTGTTTATCTTCTTTCTTTGGTCCAATGCCAGGACAAATTTCAGTACCTAAGTGCAACAGGAAAAACAGTTCCAGTGTTTTTAAATGATTCAAAGCATCAGCCCAGGGAGGAAAGAGTATACTGTGATTTGATAACGTTGTAACCTAATGCTTTAAATTGCACTCCCATAAAGGGAAGGTATTTTATGCTCCAGTCAGAATAAAAGTTTTGTTAGTAGTCTGAAAAGCTGACTCCTGATTCAGCAAAGTATTTGCACAAATTCTTGCAGGCAAAGCACATGATTTAGTGCCCTCCTGCAAAGAGTTACTCCCATATTTCAAGCACAACATGTATGTAAGTATCTGAGCAGTCACCTTTCTTCTAAAGCATATTTTATGTGAGTGCATCTCACGGAGGCCTGGAGTTCAGACAAATGCACTTAATTACAGAAAACTGTATTTTGATGCTAGTATATCTAACACACCGGGAGATATCTGCATCTTCTTTAAAGAAGCTGAAACCATACTAATTTAATAAATTTTCAATTAAATTCTTTTAAGTGGGTAACTAGCTCCTTTGGTTAACTCTAAATTAAATATCCAATTACAATATTTTACATAACGGACTGCATAAAAAGATTTTGCTTTTTGGGTAAGTTAGTTTACATATTAAAAAATGCAGTTGCATGCAGCCTATTTCTGTATTCACATTTACAATAAAAATGAAAATTGATTTTTCTTATCTGAAATTTCTGAGAGAAATAAGGGGAATTCTACATAGCTTGTGAATTTGCCTACTATCTGCACGATCTGCTGATGGAGTAGATGGTTAGCCCAACTTGTCAATAAAATTATTAGACATTAGCCATTATGAGAAGCTCAAAGCCAAATCTCCCCTCTTAGGCTTATGAAGAGAGAAAAGGGGTGTTTAGAATTAGAATACCGAAGTAAGCTAGCTATGACAGAAACTGTCTTTTATTCCATACTTTAATAAAAACTAAGTTAAGCCAGTATTATAGTAGGACTAGTGTTACAGTAATAGTAATAACATGAAACAACAAATTAATATGTCTAGAAAACACTCATTTGCATTTTTTGGTCACAGCAAAAAGCACAAATGACTTATGAATGGATTAACAAAGAGATCAAACAATGCCCTTATTAACTGTGTATGTTCTTACAAGAATGACTGAAGATCTCTGCACTAATCTTACCCTTTCTTACCTGTTAAAACCTCACTTAAAATCTGAGCAATTTCCTGAACTTGTTACATGAAATAGGGTCACATTCATTAGTCGTTAAAGAAGGGTTTGCATTAATTAATTGTATTGAAAAATTTTATTAAATTCTAAACTATCCCCATTTTAAAGGATTATGAAATACAAGGTAGCATAGAAAAGACAGACTTGAAATTGAAAAAGAGAATATCCAATCATCTCAAAATGCAGAAAAAAAAAATCAGAGCAACATTAACAGATAGAAGGGATACAGGGAACCTAACTTCTGTAAAACAATGAAAGAAGAAATGGGTATGAGGCAGGGACTTTTTGAAAATTAGACACACATGAGTAGATAGCTCGAGGGATTTGTAATGGGATACTGTGCCCTTCACATATAGGTCATGAGCTCAAACACAGCCTGGATTATTAGTACAAGATTTTGTTACCATCTGTCAATTTTTCTTAGTGGATACATCCACATTACAACAGGCATCTTTGTTGGCAGCCCCGACTGCAACAGAGATTAATGGAAAGGGAAATTAAGTCAAATTCTTTACCATGAAAGGTGGCCCTTGAGCTCAGGGCTCTGTTCCTAAGAAAGTAATAAATGATCCTAGCATTGTTATCTAACTACAGATGTACAGGAATGGAGATGTAATGATCATTGTTACATTCGGCATAAATATGCAGCTGCTTTCAATATTTTCTTTACACCTACTTCAAATCACCTGCTCTAGACAACCCATGCCCACTATAGACTCAGGACAAGTTAAGACAAATACTTGAACACTTAATTAGAAAAGATGCTTTTTCCTACTAATTTAAATCAAGACGTACCCACCAATGCAGCAGTAATTTTTATCTGACTGTCAGAGATATAACAAAGTGTCTACTGAAAATCTTCTAGCAACAAAAGCACTGATGGTAATTTAAGAAAAGTTTTTTTTCCCAAAAAGGGCTACTTTAAAATCGACAATTGCTTTGTTCATCACAGAAACCTGTAGCCACTACCTTTTTTATCCTGTTAATCCAAGACAACCTAGCAGAGAGACTACTGACTTATGGCATTCTACCAGTGGAGAATTCACACTTCTCCATCTTTGTTTCTCTTCCCATTTAAAAAACAAATCCCATATAAACTAAAAGAAAACAGGGTATAAGCAGTTTCTCCCCACCCTGGAAACAGGTCTATATGTACCACTGCAAACTTTTTCTAAGGGTTTTATTAAATTCATCATTTCATTAGAAAAGGTTTCATGAAACACACGAATTTTACTATCTTTAGTTAACACTAAGGCTATTAAGGCTTTCAGTCAGAAACTGAAGAAATTAATGGATATAGCATGTATCAAATCTCATTTTTAATATACACACATAGCTCTAAGGGCCCAGTTCTCTCTTGTTGGTATACTCAAAGAGAACATCTGCCAGAAAGGACAATGCAACAGAACAGACCATTCACAACCCTTGCTCAGAAGGGCAGAAAACTAATTCAGTGACTCTCCCAGGAATCTTGACTAGCCAACCTCGTATAAAGCTGTTTCTTGGTCACTGTATTCCCAGGAGAGAGGAATTGTGAATTCTTAGGATCAGCTGCCTACAGAGGCTCAAATTATGTTCCCAAATGCCTGCAATAAGTCAATGGAGTAATTTTTGCTTTAGATTAGTAAGGAAGTGCGATTTTACTTCAAAGATGCTAACATAGTACAGTGCAACAATCTCAACAATGCAATATATACATCTCTATGTATAAGCTAATACTTCTCATTGATAATTGCTAGATAAATTCTTATTTTGGGCATATGAATTAATATGAAGGACAGTCTTCAAACCACTTGAGAGACAGGCAGATACATTTCTAAGAGAAGAAGAAAAAGTTTATACATTTACTTCTCATTTTTCGTGATGTAGAGAAAAAACTCGAAAAGCAAAAGACAAGCATTTCAAGTTTTCAATGAGAAGACCCATGGCTAATGCTGAACAGGTTAGTTTAAATATTAGGAACTGTATGGTTATTATAGCATAGGATTCTGCTGGGGTTCAGGCAAAATTAAGAACCAGCCCCAAATGGCTGTATTACTCAGCCACAGCTTGAATATTTTTTAAGCAGCACTGAGCAGTGTATACAAATTCAGAGTTATGGATCATATTTGTCCAATTTCTGTATTAGTTCATATATGAATGCCTTCCCTACCAAAAACCTTCTAACTGCAACAAAAATTTTCAGCCCCATGCTGCTGATGCATTGACTCAGTGAGGGGCAGCAGTAGCTAATTGACCACGCACTGCCTTAACAGATGAAGAGAGCTATTAGGGTGAGAAGTCGTTGCTTCCTCAAGAATACGCTAATCTTGTGAAAAGCATCTTTTTCAAATCTTAAGCATTTCAACTTCAGTTAGGCTTGAAATATTCATATCTTTATACTGAAATAGTATTTAGCACTGCTGGAAAATTCTCAGCAGAACCGCTTCCTATTGGATGACACAGCTTGTATTAATTTACAAACATTTCATGGGAACCCAATGATTTTGATGACATTTTGACAAGAGTTACATTAAGAGAAAGGCATGAAAAAAATCTATATACACCATTAATTACTTCCACATTAAGTTTAATATGTCTAGATGTTGTACTACAGTATTTTAGGATTGACAGAAAATGCTCCTTAATTCAGAAGTTTCAAATGTTCAGAAATTCTGCTCCCCAGAAAGCTATTATTCCCACTTGGAATAAAAACAATAGAAAAATTGTAAGTGCCTATTTTTTTTTCCATGGGAAATTCCAACCATCCAAAAATAAAAGGCATTGGGTTCTTTTGATCTGCTTGTTGAGCTGTAGAACGTGTTTGTTTCGTGTTTTCAGTGTTTTGTGTTTAGTTAGGTTACAAGAACAAGGACATAGAAAAGGCAGTATAGGGATCATGGTAAAAGAGGATGAAGATGAGAAGGATCCACACATGTAGAGAACTGCGACTCTGTATCTTCGTTAATTCCTGATTCTCCTGAACATCCTGGCTGATAACACACTTGCAGCATAGCTTAGGTTTAAAGGGACCTTCTGATGTCACTTAGGCCAACCCTCATCTTGTGAGAAATTCTAGCTGTTTGTGATGAAAGGTACTCAGTTTAGGCCCATTTTGGCAACTGGGACGTGCCAAATAAAAGAAAACATTTCGCTCATAGAGAGGAGAGACAAAGCACAGCCTGATAGTCTACTAATGCTCTTTCCCCCTCCGTCTCCATTTTAGCAATTCATTAATTTGCAAACTTTCATAAGAACCCAATGATTCTAACAAATTACTCAAACAAAACAGCCACTGCCCAAAGGCAGGTGAAAGAAAACGAAGCTGACATAAAAGTGTGTACTGAAAAGAATTAACTGAAGTATGTTTTTCTCTTCAAGATCCCCCCAAAGCTTCCTAATTTTCTGTTCTGTTACACAAAAATATGTCTCAAAATCAGTATATTGCATGTAATTTAAAATAGTTAATAATACTGTTAACTATACTGAATTGCCACAACTCAGAGTATTTGTTATCAGATTGTTTACCTTATATTTTATACATACAAATTATGTACCTTATCTCTAGTTTTACACAATTTTGTAGCTTATGTAGGCTGCTAGAAATGCATGCTCATTTATATGACATTTTTTTGATGGAAACTAGAATTACTTTAATTATAATCCTGAATATCAATGACTAATTAAAACTGCAGAGTACGTTCATTGTGCAGTTGTGAAAAAAAATAAAAATTTGCACAAATAGATGAATCCATGGGAATCCAACAAATGCTGGAGCTTCAAATTAAATAGCTTCATAGTATTTATAGGAATATGTCATTACAGCATAATATTTAAAACAAACATATGCACATGTACATATACATACACATACCTGATTTAAAAGCAGCAGCTTCTCTTTCATTTAAATTTTTTGATTCCATTAACTGATGCAAACAACCGCTTTCCCATGTACTTTCTGCAGCTACTAGCTGTAAAATATGATAGTATTTCCTGTAATTTTTGGAATTAAACAGGATGACTGTGACTTTTTAAGACATCCGAACTTCAAACAGTTTCTATACTAAACTGGAAATATTATAACTAATAATATTAAAAATATATTTATTAGCAATCTTTGACAAAGCAGAATTCAATTAAACAGCTGCTTACCTTGTTTTTGGATGCCTGTGGCCTGCAACAATAAAGAAAAAAAGAATAGATTAAACAACTTCATAGCAACATTTTTCATAACAAATGTCATTGAAATCTTATAAACCTTTGCTTTGCTCTATTAGCAAAGAGCTCTTCTTACATTGGAACAGTGTCAGCATGCTAGCATACTTTCAAGCACAGATCTGTACCATATGTGAATATCATCAGAAGACCAATTAGCCCAAACATTGCTCCACCTAATTGAGAAAGCAGTCAAAAGAAAGTTTACTGCAATGTATCAAGTGATCTAAATTCCTGTAAAACTTTTATGCTCAGAAGGAACTTTACCAACTTTAAAAATGTAAGGACCCAGTGTCTACTAGTATTAAAAATAATCATCACTGTAACAGAGATTGAAGAATGGAAAAAACCCACAAAACATATTTCTCTCTCCACAGACTGTTTACGCTGGGACATGTTTTCTGGGTGCTGTAAGATACAGCAGCTCCCACTGATTTCACTGGGATTCACAGGTGAGTCAGCACTGATAACAGCATGGACTTTGCAAACTGTGTAGAGATTCATGCACAATGTGTTTTACCATGCACAATCTGTTTTGCAGCCTTTCATACAGCAATGAAGATAAAATGTTGAGCATTTTGTTTAAAGCTACTGAAAATAAAATAAAAGTAGGAGAGGCAAGAGGGAAAAGCACTGATGTTCATACTCTTTAACAAACTTTTAAAACTTGCATTGACTTTGAAATTTTAGCATTTAAACTTCAAATAAGGGACACTCAAAACTATCTTTAAAGAACATGACCAGTATGTAGCTGTAGACCTTGAGTATCAGAAAAAGTTACATTACTTTCAATTACAAAAGCAAAAAGCTCACATTTTCCAAGACCTGCATGTTATTCATTAAAAATTTAAGTATAATTTTCATTATAAAATAAATTTAAATTAAAGCTTAGGACAAAAAATATATGAAACAGATAAAAGCAAATAGGCTTTTGCCTAGAGAGTTTGGAAGAGTAATAGTATTAAATACAGAGAACTAATCATGACAAATGAACACAAGCCTTAATTTTTATCAAATTGCAGGGCTTCTCAGAGACAGGAATGATGTTACATAACTGAAATTTTGTATTATGAAGTGAGGCTGCACGGAAGAATTAGAAAGAGAAAGCAGAGTTATTCTCAACAAGGTGACAATAGGGAGGTGCTGCTAGTTGCAGCATACAAATTGCAATAGACTTGATTCTTAATCTTTCTGTGGGCTTGTAAGGTGATGTGCAAGGAAATGTAGGCCAAGGAACCCTGCAGGCACTCAGAGGGCAATCTCTCAGTAGCAGCAGGCTGTGGGTGTAAACATGCAGCTACAGTGCTAGAGCTGCCTCCGCCTCCTGTGGAAATGCAGGAGTACGCTTTCCAGGGGCTGCCTCCCAAATGCATTCATGACACGAATAAACAATCCCTGCCTGGGTCCTAGCATTCAGCCTGGGTGTTTTCAAACTTCTGTACAGTCACCCAGAAGAAAAAAATGTGAAGGCTAAATCATACTCTCTATGAATACGAGCATTTTGTCTTTTGTTACTCAGCCAATGCAAATGTATTTGAAAAAGTTCTCTCTCCCCATCTGACTGAGAGCATCTCCCCTGTCACAAGTTGCTCTTTTCATGGCCTTTGCATGTGGTCAATTTCTGTATTATCGTTGGCTGACTGTTTTTCAGTGGCAGCTAGTATAATTTTTTCCATCTGTCCTTTAAACTCAATGTCTAGTAGTTAGGACATTCACCCATGAAATAAGAGATGTCCTCCTTCCTGATGGAGCACCCTAGGCACCATCCAAAAGTTTGTGATACTATGTTATACCGATTCAGGAGGCTGATGAATCAGGCAAAGCAGGTATGAACCAAGATTTCACTACTTATCAGAATACTGGCACACTAGGGAACTACAGAATCACTGCTTCACAATGTTTACGCAATCTGTATGAAATCAACGGAAGATAACGAGAATGACTTAAAGCATTAGGGAATTGTCCTAAAATGTGGAAAATTTGGGAATAAAATCCTACAGGGTAGATATGAGTGCTGGAGTCTGAGATGCTGGGCAATTGCATTTAAAAACAATGATTATAACAACAGGTATTAGACACAAGCACCATCATCAGTTCTACAGTCTCTCTCTTCCTAAATTAACACTGCTCAGTTTTCACTTTGGCTGAAAATACTAAAACTCGAAACTCCACTTCTGGCAAACTAATGACTCCCTGAAAACAGTTCAGATCTAGTCCCTATACATTCCTCAGACCATTGTGAAAATTGATGGTAATGGAATCATTTTAGTTACATACCAAAAAGAACCACTACTTTATAACCAAATTCACTGAAGTCAACGGGATGCAACTTTTATTTTGACACTATTTTAAAACACCTATACTGACAAGTAGACAACAGCTGCACTAACATATTAGTACTGGAAAAGTAATAATAGTTTCTTATACTTACTGTTGATGTGAAGAGCAAACTCTAGTAAGCTTTTCCAGCTCTTCACCGCTCAGTTCTTTAGCTGAATTCTTCAGTGTTGTAACTGCACTAGGAACTGCTGTTTTCCATTTTCTTTCTAAATTACATCAAGATAATTTTTACCCAAAGTACTATAAAAATAGTATTTGCTTAACATAAAACATATATGTGATATTAACTAATGGAGAAATATTGGCAACTCTTCTGTATATGCTATACAATCTTGTTTCACACTATGCAAAGAAGCATTGTATTTTTTCACAACACATTTTATTTTCATCACATCAGATTCACCAACCCTAAACCAAAAATAAGCTCAAAACATCTGTGGATCAATCAAAGTCTCAATTAACAGAATAAAGAATGACAAACTATTTGCACCTTTTTCATGAAATGTGTTAGAAGAGATCTAAAGCAGGAATACTTCTCTTGTAACAAGCTCAGAGAAATTCTGATATAAATGCTGCTTTTGCTATGTAACATTTTTAAGCTGGCAGAATGTATACTCTATTATTTAGAAATACAAAACAAATTAACTCTTTCTTGTACGATATTAGTTTAGCCTGTACTCACCCCACTGTTCCTGTATGGAAGAAAGATTTGCAAGCAGCTGCTCATGATACAGTCGTTCAAGCTGAATGAACTTCATTGCCTTCTCATCTGAACGGAAGGTTAAAGAAAAATACACACATATATGGACATGTTATGATTTATTTATATTTGGCACCATATTTGAAAGGGCAATCATTATATACCTGAAATTGGACATAATTGAATCAAAATGAGTAATGGCTAGCATCCAGATTTCTGTGCAAGGAAGAAAATAATAGCAGACATCAAAACAGCAAGTAAGAAGTAAAATAAGTTGAGAAAAGTTCCAAAAAATGAAAATCCTATTCTCTTCAGCAGTTACCTATTCCCATGTGCCTTAAGTTCAACAAAAGCTTTTCTAGAAAAGAAATGAGCAAAACGTTATCATGGTGACAACTCTTATCAGAAAATGAAATACCTGGAAATGAAAAGCAAAACAATTATACAAGTACCAGCATGTATCTCTCAAGAAATACAATTATATTGCAATAACCATAACTAACTGAAAATATGTCTCCTTTCTACTGACCAGCAGGAGACAGTATTTAAAAAAATTCCCCATCTCAAACTTTCAAGAAATACCCTTCCCCTTTTCAATCATTGTATACAACACTGTGGGACAGCTGAGTTCACCTTTTTCTTCTTTCTGAAGATCCTGCTTACTTTTCTTCTAAATGAAGAACTCTTTTCTCTCCCTTAGTGTTATCAATATATTCACAAAGGTATGCTGATAGTTATATATTTTGTAATAGTCACGATAATTCTAGTTCTATCAAGCCCGAGTTGTTAGTTGTTCTGTTTTAAGCCATGTTTTGCCAGCTATCTGAAATTTAATTCTACAGTACAATGAGGATAGAAGTACAGTGAATAAGGTTCCTAGTAATATAGAAAAAATATTTTCCATTATTCTTGCTAATTAAAATACTGGAGTAATTACAAAAACACAACCAGTACTTGTTATTCTTGTTAGCCTCATGCAACATATACATAGCATGGCTTATGAACAACAATATTAACGGAAAGAATATTCCCTGTCTTCAAGAAATATGTTATTATAAACAGAATTACAGATCAGAGAGACAGCCTTAGAGGACCACAACAACAAATCCTGAATTATTGTTAATATGAAGTTCTACCCTGAATTAATTAAAATGCCTGTCATGGATAATTAATAGAGTGCAACATGATCAGGTAAGTTCTTTATTAACTTTAGGAAACTGATGGTTGCAAGTACAGAGGAGAGATCCTTCATAAATATGTATTATATAGTGGTGTTGAATTCCACACATCAGGTGTATATTGCATTAAAAATATTTCCTTTCATCAGCTCTAAATACAGTGCCCTTAGATTAAAACAACTTCTATGAAAGACAAACTGTCTTTCTATCATACTGCTGAACGCATTTTAAATTTACTGTATTTCCCCCTGCAGAGCCATAATTTACTACATATTTTTTCCATGTTTTATTTTGTGCCGTGTATTTTGGATTTTCTGATGGATGCTTTTGAATTATGATGACCAAGACAGAAGTAAAGCCTTCTAAGACAGTGATGGATATTTTATATACTGCTTTTATAATATTGCAAGTTATTTCTCTGGTTTTATACTAGAGGCTAATATAATTTGGCTAGGTTTCAAGGATAACTTTCCAGGTTTCTTATGCCTTGTTATTTAACCATTACAATTGCCTATTTGCTGTATTTTGTTTGTAACAAATTACATAATAAAGAAATAATCTTTATGCACAGATTCTGTCATTTATGACGCATCTTAGTGAATCACATATACTTTAAGGGCTTACTGCTCTTGCCTCTTCTTTTCATAGTCTGATCATTTTCCCTTAAAAGCAAATAGAGGAAAACCCAGTCCACCTTTTCTAAAAATATAATTTCACTTTAAGGTTTAATATGATTATTCTCTCCCACAATTACTGAAATATATCAGAGTAATTCGCAACAGTTGACTATTATAACTTTTTGAAACAAACTTATTTGTATTATCTATGAACAAAACAAAACAAACTAGACCATTGAACTAGCTGTTCCCAGAAGCAACACTCATATTGTCCTACAACGGTTTCTAAAACTACCTTGATATGATTTTGACTAATTAGCATTTGCCAAATGACATGTTGCTACTGTTTGCAGGTTGCTGATCTCCCTTAGCTCAGTGTGTTTGGCATTTTTATTCTAACCTAGACACCTGCAGTACATATTCTAATCAAATTGTTGCGATAATTTTGTTGTCACCATAATAGTGCCCTGTTTGATATAATGGAATACAGACCCTATCTAGATTGGACATATTCCCAGTTACTAATACTTAGAACAGAACTCACCGTATAAAACCAGAAGTTCTTTGAAAACATTTTCTTACTTCCTTGTTTGTGCACAACTACTAATGATTGTATCAGTGCAGCTTTTGGAAGCGGATTTATTGCTTAACTCATATTCCACCTGTCTGCTTAAGAAGGACTTGCTAACATATTGTATATTCACTCATGGGTAAATTACAGCTATTCACTTCTTTCTAGCCCTGACCCACAACCTGTGAGTCTATGGTATAGCATTTGTCTTTTATGTTTTATCATGCCAGATTATTTTAATATCTCATAACAATTTCTACAAGTAAAAGGATACATTCCTCCTCTTGAAAATAGGTCTCAGCTATCTGCAAAAGTAAAAAAAGAAAAATTAGGATTCTGTAATTTTCATGAGAGTGGTAAAGATATAATACAAACTTTTTTTCATAGATTTAAACATATGTTTTGCAGGTTCGTATTTAGTTTGGGTAAAATATGAATGTTCAGACTAAATACATGTATTCTTATTCTAGGAAAGATGTTTAAAAAGACTATCAAACAACAAAGAAATATTAAGTCCTCTCACAGAAAGGGATTTGCCCAAATGTTAGTTGGGTTTTATCTTGTTACAACAACAAAAAATTATTTCGGAAACTTTTTAATGATCATATCAGAAAGTTTTAAAATTACCTAGAAGTACTGTGGTTACTGCTATGACTTGAAGAGTTTGAAATTCTGTTACTGAGCATTGTTTCCTTATGTCTGACCAAATTGAGATCATTGCTGAGCTCTCCCAACCATTAGAGTGCAATGTGATAAAATGGAGGTTTCCTGACTGATGAGAAAAGAACAATCTTTGGAAAAAAGACACTAAAAATATCACCTATCACAGCATCAGAGGCACACCAATGACCTTCCTGTTTATATCCTATTTACAATAATTACAACACATATTTCAAATACATAGAATTTGAAATATTTACAATATGAATATTTGAAATTCATGAGATAAACATATAAAGACTCAAGTTCTTAATTTTTTTCTGTATTACTCCTAGTTCACCTGGAGAAGCCAGACCATACCATTCCAGCAGCCTTCTGCCACTTCCTCTCCTGAAACTGCTCTGCTGTGTTAAAAAGATTTAAAGACCTTCTACCTCATGTGTCAGTTCACTAAGCCTAACATCTTGACATCTGAAGCTCTTCAACAATTGAGCAAGTCATGGAATTAAGCCAGATGGCAGTTCTTTGATTTGCACTGTAGTTGTAATGACATGGAACAAATCATCAGTTCTTCCTCCTTAGCTTGACATTTCTATAACAGAACAATTAAAACTGGATTTGTTACAGCTCTGCCAAAAATGACCATTTAAAAAAAAAACAACTAAAAATCATAACAGTTCTTCGAGTTATTCTCTTAGATGGATGTTGATTTAATACAGACAAGTCAAAACAAAGAAATACCAGGCAGGGAGTTGACACAAAAAATAAGCAAAACTTTCCCTGTTGCATTTAGAGCTCAAAGTGCTAAGGAGGTTTAATATAGAGAACAAAAATAGTTCCCAAGCAGTTACAGAGGACCAGAAAAATCAAACATAAGACAGACTACATATAAAATACGTGAACACCGAAGTCAACCTCCAGCACTTCTAGCTTAATAAAATGTGTAAGCTAACATTAAATGCTGCTTAACAGCTGCTATCTTAGCCAATGGCTAGGAATTGAACAAGGGATCTCTATGCCTAAGCATTCAAGATGTCCAGCTGCAACATCTTAAAAAACAACTTCACCCTGTCTGGGTAATTTTATAACACCTATCTTTAACAGATCACTGCAAAAAGGAGCAGTAAATATATGCTCACCAAGGGTTTATATACTGAGAAGCTGTGTATAAACTAAGAATACCAGCATGCAAACATAAGAGAAAATTACGTTCCAGTATACCAAGTTATTGCTATAGCAAAGCTACATATTTTAATTGCAGACTACTGAAATAGATTTACTATCCTCTTCCTAGTGATCTTTTGCTTTCAATCAGCTATTTCAAAGCCAAAATTACAAGCATGGAAGTGGCAGAACTTCCAGAAGAAAAGTTGAGATGCCAGTTAGAAAAAATATTTTTCCTGTTAATCAAATAAAGGGATCAGTTTTTTGGTTTGTTTGGGTTTTTTTTCTGTTGTTTGGTTTGTGGCCCCCCCCCCCCCC
>JAVJGG010000050.1:4289006-4342733 GCA_035590195.1 Aviceda cuculoides
GGGCGGGCGGGCTGAGGTGCGCGACTTGCCGCTTCCTGCCGGTCTTGGTAGTGGGGGCTTTTTTTTAAAGGCTTTTCTGGCAGGGCGTCGCTCCCGGGCGCGGGGAGTTCGGGCGGAGGTTTCCAGGGCCAGCCGCCCTCTGTGGGCGGCAGGAGTCGGCAGCGCCCGAGGTGGTTGGGTGCTGTGCCGCTGCTCGGCGGCCTTTATGGCGGCGGGCTGGCCGGGGCTGGAGGCGCCAGCTTCCGCCCGGAGGCCTTCCTCAGCCGGGCGGGGGCGGCACGACGCCGCCGGGTGGCTTGTCGCTTCGGGGGGCGAAGGCTTGACCTGGCCGGTGGCGGGGCAGGGGGCCGTGGCGAGCCCTGTGTGACTGCCGCCGTCCTGCTCAGAATTGGCTGTTGTGATGAGGATGAAGTTCTCGTCCGCTGTAGTCCCGTAAGGAAACCGTGCGTGCGACTCTGAGCGTGGCGTTCTGCCCAGGGCGCTCGTAGGGCTGACGACAGCCCTTAGGCACCGGCCTTCCTCTGCGGGGCAGCGTGAGCCCGTTGAGTTCCCTGTCACCTGCGCTAGTTTATCCTGTGTCAGAAGCGCGCGGTTTTGAGACGCACGCTGCCTTAAACGCCTGCCTTCTTCCCCCAAATCCTTACGAGTAAAAACTGACAAACCCGCAGTAGCTTTCTGTGTTTGTTTAAAAAAAACCCAAACCAAAACTGTTGCCTAGCCTTTACCAATTTTCCAGCAAGACAGATTGTGATAGACCTGTTTGTAGGAGATCTGTCTATTAACACCTGAAACATATTGGTAGGTAATCCAAAACCATGTATAATTACCAAGACTTGAAGATGAGAGACAATTCAGTACTGATAGCCTTTGCCTTTTTAAATTTTTTTTTTCTTTTTGGAAGTATTTGATGGTTTGTTTATTGAAACATTCCCAGTGTTTTGCTTCATGTCCTTACAAAGCATCTCAGCTTCTGTTTAAAGAAATGATAATGTGATTTTCATTTTTGCAGAGAAAATTTGACAGCGTTCTAGGTCACACTTGCATCCAAAAAAACCAAACCAAAACAAAGCCAAAAACAACCAAAAAAGATTTTTAGCTAATATACCTGTGAAGTCTGACTTGTGACATCAGAGTCCTTTGGGTTAGTGTCTGCCTGTACCTTTTCAACTTTAAGTCGTGAGAGGCTGCAGACTTCAGAAGACAGGCTGAGTGCAGCAACAGGTGGAATGAAAATGAATCTGAAGTGTTTGGATATAGAAGTGTAACCAGGCAAGGTTTGCTGGGAGAGATAGTGATGTTACCAACTGAAAGATCATGAGAGGTTATACATTTGTGAAAGCTTGTATTTTTGCTAAATAGTGATATCAGCTAAACTAAAAAAGTCAAATAAGGAAGTTAAAAATAAGTTTCCACCAGTGTAGCTTCCATTGCAAAATGTACTGTGGCTAGACAGTTTATAAATCAAGACTGTGCAAGCTGACTTCCTTCTTATTCGTCTAATTAAAGGCAGATGCTTCTTATTCAACAGACTTTGTTAACTTGGTGAGCGATAGCATATATCTGTACATAAATCTCTTTTTTTAACATATGGAAATTAGAAAAATGGTGAAGTACTGCTGAAGTGGGATGTGGAATCAAACTGTTTTGTGAATCTGGTTTTCATTTAATACACAGTGTCATCTTTGTTCAAAGCCAGGTGTCAGAAAAACCATTACTGTTCATTTCCAGGACTACAGATAAGTCACATTGTCTACTACTGTTCCTCTTTTTCACTCTGATCTTTAGGTGGCAGTACAGGAACACACACAAAAAAAAGGTCTTGTGCTTGACATTGATTTAGCATTTTAGCAATCTTATTATATAAAATTAATGTTTGAGGCTTTATACTGTGAAGTGTAATTCTATGCTTCCTTTTGTCTCCCAGCCTGTAGTAGTAAATGTTGTTGGATGCAGCTTTTGGCTGGGTGAGCCAAAAGATGGGTAATGATGTGCAGAATATCTTATTTCTGGACTGCCTGCTAAGAAGCAGCATGTTGTCACCAAGATTTGGGGTCATAGACTTGCTATAGTGCTGACTTACTCTGTGACCTCGGCTGAGTCTTTAACAGCGAGGGGCTGAGGTAGCCAAGCAGGGTGAGAATGGCTGTTGGGGGCAGAGTTTGCTGCTTTGATTCAGAGAGGAAAGCTCGGCTAGTGCAGTAGTTCTGCTTAGTTTTATCTCAATTAAAGTGAATAATTTTGTGGATTTAAAATATTGAAGTGTTTATATGTATATATAGTTAGTGCATTTATCAGTAGAAAGACTAACATCCCTTCCTTACCTTACTGGGTGTGCTGGGTTGACCCTGGCTGGACACCAGGTGCCCACCAAAGCTGTTCTGTCACTCCCCCACTTGTCAGCTGGACAAGGGAGAGAAAATATAACAAAGGGCTTTTGTGGGTCGAGATAAGGACAGGAGAAATAACTCACCAATTACTGTCACGGGTAAAACAGACTCAACTTGGGGAAAATTAACTCAATTTATTGCCAATCAACCAGAGTAGGGTAATGAGAAATAAAACCAAATCTCAAAACACCTTCCCTCCACCCCTCCCTTCTTCCTGGGCATAGCTTCACTCCTGGATTCTCTACCTACACGCCCCCAGTGGTGCAGTGGGACAGGGAGTGGGGGGTTATGATCAGTTCATCACACGTTGTTTCTGCCGCTTCATCCTCTTCAGGGGCAGGACTCATCACACTCTTCCCCTGCTCCAGCTTGGGGTCCCTCGCACAGGAGACAGTCCTCCATGAACGTCTCCAACACGGGTTCTTCCCATGGGCTGCAGTTCTTCACAAACTGCTCCAGTGTGGGTCCCTTCCATGGGGTGCAGTCCTTCAGGCACAGGCTGCTCCAGCGTGGGTCCCCCACAGGGTCACAAGTCCTGCCAGAAAACCTGCTCCAGCATGGGCTTCTCTCTCCACGGGGCCACAGGTCCTGCCAGGAGCCTGCCCCAGTGCAGGCTTCCCATGGGGTCACAGCCTCCTTTGGGCATCCACTTGCTCTGGCATGGGGTCCTCCCTGGGCTGCAGGTGGAGATCTGCTCCCCTGTGGACCTCCCTGGGCTGCAGGAGGACAGCCTGCCTCACCGTGGTCTTCCCCATGGGCTGCAGGGGAATCTCTGCTCCGGCGCCTGGAGCACCTCCTCCCCATCCTTCTGCACTGACCTGGGGGTCTGCAGGGTTGGTTCTCTCACATGTTCTCAATCCTCTCTCCGGCTGCTGTTTCTGTGTGCCCTGCAACTTTTTTTCTTTCTTAAAAATGTTATCACAGGGGTGCTACCACTATTGCTTATTGGCTCAGTGTTGGCTGGCGGCAGGTCCGTCCTAGAGCTGGCTAGTATTGTTTCTGTCAGACGTAGTGGAAGCTTCCAGCAGCTTCTCACAAGAGGCCACCCCTGTAACCCCCTGCTACCAAAACCTTGCCATGGAAACCCAATACACTGGGCTGTTCGTACTATTTGTATAGTGAAATTAAAATTTTTAGTCAGTATTACTAGGTCTATGTTGTATGTAGACCAGATGGCAGATTTTGGTAACTGCATCCCCTTTTGTGATTTCTTCTTACTTCAGAGATAATCTTGTATTTTCTAATGAATAGGTTCATGTTTTTTATAGGTTGGGCTAAAATATTCTGCCATAGCTGATTTAATGAGATAGGGTAGCTGTTTTGAATTATATTCCATTAGCAATTAAAAAAAATACTGTCCTGAAGTAGGATACATAGTAAAGATTTGCTTGGAAACATAAATTTTGGTAAAGAAGTAAAGTGTTTGTTGGCTGTGTATTTCTATGGAGGCAGTGTCTTGAGAGAACATATGACTTTCTGTTGCGTGATGGTACCTTCTTTGCAAAAGAATATCTGTAGTGTTAGGGTCAGTGCCTTGCTGAAAATATGCTGTTTGTACTTTGTGGCAGTGGCAGTACAGATTGGTACAGGTTTATGTAGCAGGATTGAGGGGTAAAGAAAGCTGTTTGGTTTACAAACTTAGGGGATTTCACTCGATTTCCCATTCTGCTGGACATCGATAAAGGTGGCGAATAAGTCTAGTTGCCAGTGATCCCCAGAGGCTTCCATCATCTCTGTCTGTTCTGGAAAGTGACTGTTATGCCTTATTTTTTCTTCTCTATCCTTTACCTGCCCATTGGGCTATGAAATGACCTTTCTTCCAGTCCCTGGCAATTTAGCTTAATTTAGCCTTTCCACAATTGTGTTATGTTCAGTGGGTGCCCTTTATTGATATGTGTGTTGACACCCTCAGTAGAACTCAGGCAAGTTAGAAAAGTAGGCTGTCCTTTCACGGGAGCTGTGCTTGCTCTATCCTTGTAGATTTTATTCATCCAGGTGATTAATGATCTTATTCTTGGTTATAGTCTTTATTCCAGGGTCAGAAGCCAGGCTTGCACTAAGTATAGTCAAGTGAGTGTGATGATTGAATTTTTTAAATTTTCTTAAAAAAGCAAAGTACTGCAAACACTGGAGTACTTGAGTTGCTTGTATGTTTAGAGTTCTGCTGTTAATGTTACATGTGATTGTAGATGATAACAGAATAGGTCAGAAAATATTGATATCTTCAACTTTCTACACAAAATTTTAAGTTTAAAAGAAAAGACTTATTTGACCTCTTTTTCTGCCATTAATTGGTACTATTTTTAATATTACTTTATTTTTAATTCTATGGTTTATTAGAATTTGCTTTTATGTAGTTGATCAGATGTTCTGTTAAAATCTGGATATAGCCAGTTACTTCTCAACAAAATAATCCTAAACCAGTACTGACTTTTAATGTAGGACAAATTAACATTGCAAAGTTTGCTTGCACATGCTGATTTATCAGGCTATCCGTTTAATCTGGTGGTGTTTCTTAGTTTGCTCAGCTTGTTAAATCTTTACATGGCTTTTAAAGTTGTTCTTTGTCTGATAAGTGAATGCAGAGGTGGCATCTTGGTGCTTGGCAGTTCTCTTCCTCTGTATTCGATATTCTATCGGCCATTAATCCCTGCTTATTATCCCTTCAAGGTAGATGGTAGTGATGGCACTGCTTGGTTTGGCGTTCAGATTTTGAATTGAAAATATACCCCGTCTGTTACAGAATGGGAGTCAAAATGAGGGTGAAAGTCAATTATGCCTTTGGTGGTTGTTTGCTTTTTACAGAACATTTCTCATGGGTTGTATTTACAAGAATCCACTGCAAGGAGAGTTAAGTCCTGGTTAATGCTTGGGAACAAGCAAACAAACTTTCTAGGATCTGTGTCTCACAGAAAGTAGGAAAAAGAGGTAACACTAGCCTATTTCCAAATGCTATACCACTTAGGCCTTTAATGGAAACGGACACTTAAGAAAAGTGAATGAGAACAGGTAATGTACAACATTATATATAGACTGTGAAATAAAAGACCTAAGTGTTTCTTGTTTGGGTAAGGTCAGAGGTTTAGACTCAGTTAATGGAATAAGAGGAAGTATGGATCTGTTTTGTATGACTGCAACTTTTGAAAACATACCTAGAGAGAGGAAAAAAAATCTAAGTTAAGACTGTTGGTAAGCTAGCCATGGCAGCAGACACTACTGCAGTATGGGAAATACAACCAAGAATTTGGTAAATAGTTGGGCAAAGTGCTAAAAACAGGTTAAGTACTCCTTGCTCTACTTCACCTGGCTTAAAAACAGCCAAATAGACACGCCTTTACATTCAGGACTGTGGATTCAGTACTGTGTCTTCAGCATAGACACACTCTTAAATTAGCTGCTGGTTTATTTTATTATTATTATTACATTGTATTATTATTATTGTCATCATCATGAAACTTGGCATGCCATTGTTAAGGTATAGAGTGCCTAGGTTAATGCCATCCTGAAGGTACAAAAGTACCATTAAGTTATAACCATGGTGTGGAATATTTTAAGTAGAGAGAAGCAGGATTTGATTCAGAAAGATAGTGACAAGGGAGATGGTTGTGATTGTGTGATCCTTCATACCACTGTGACCCTGGCTGGGACTACTGCAGATGTGCCTGAGGACAGCTAGCCCTTAACCCTCTAAGTGTGTACCTCTTTCACCCCACAACTGGGAGGTCGAGAGAGGAGAGGAGCTCATTATTTTGGCTCTGTAGCAATGAGGATTTCTGCATGACGGTGCTGTCATTCACCAGCAAACCTAAGATGCTTCCTTAAATGCCAAAGAGAGCGTCTTCATTAGCGCAGTGCTTGAGTTCTACTGCTTCCAGCTCTGCTAGGTGACTAGGAGGTGTGAGCTAAGGGATGCTCTTTCCTTACATGGATAGAAGTTTAGCATATATGAGACTTCCAGTAATGCATGGGGCTATAAAAGCTATACTATCTCTTCATTTGTATCTGAAAAATACTTCTGTTGCTGGCTGATATGGAGATAGCTTTAAAACTATGCTAACTTCTTGAAAACATACATTTTGTTGCTCTAGGTGTTCCTGGTGTACTTGTATTTTGTTCTACAGGAATACTGGAATGTGGAAAACTAATATTTGATGGTATGTTCTTTGACTGTTAATTTTCTATCAGTTCTCATCAATGAAGATTGTTAAGTATTATAGTTATATATTTTAGATATAAACCAATATCCCCATTTTATAGTTTGCTTATAAAAAAACTTTTTTTTTTCTTTTGTAGACTATTGTTTTTCCATGAATGTTAATAGACTGGAATAACAAGGTTTTTAAAATTCCTTAAACTTACATATAAAAAAAAAAATTCTTAGACTTAACCACATAGATGAATTAAAGTTGGTCAGCATGACTTGGTGCCATGAGTTTGTTGGCAATAACACTTTTAAAATGTGAGAAGTATGGTGTATTTTATGTCCCTTCAGTGACAGTCAAAGTTCTGGACAGGTTTCCAGGAGTTTTCAAGATGCATAACCTCATATGAAGTAGAGGAATATAAACAAATTATATCTGATTAGTGGTAATTACAGTGTGGAAACACTGTGACTATTAGGAGCGAGTATGTTTTTTGTGCTTCCAAGGTAGGATAATCCTGGGAATTATATGCAATAACTTGATGTAGCATTTCTGACTAATCAGTTAGGAGTGCAACTGCAATGCTCTCCTCTCTTAATATATCTGATTTTGTGCCAAGTAAGGGCAAAGAATGTGAAACAAAATTGTATGTGAGTCATGAGCTATCAGAATTTCAGGTTCCATGTAGATATGTGAGAACATTTCCCAAGACTTGAGAAATCGCACACCACCACCAACAGAAATGTTTCTATCTGTAGCTGAATGACTAATAGCCTAAAAAAAGCATTTTCCTAAGAAGATACTCTTCCTCCCCCGTGTCTTCTTACTGTGATAGTGAATGTTGAAGCAACCTTACAAAGAGCAGTATAGAAATGCTTTTTTCTGTCCTCGTGCCAGCTGGAGCCATAGAAGTGACTTCCAGGCTGCTGTCCCATGCTGCAGGAGAATCTTCTGCAAGAGAGAGTGAATAGACTATTGCCTGTGGTATCCTGCAGTATCTTCTCCAGAGAAGGCCCTGAACTTTCTTGTCTAGAGGAATAAAGCCTGTGACACAAATTAAACTTACAGACTCCATCTCCTTTTTTTTTCACTCAGAGTCAGTTTGAAGGTGGGGAAGGAGGAAGCTCTGGCATTCAGGATAGCATTTATATTAAGTTGTTCTGGCCTGCCCGTTGATTTGGTTTGCCTCTCTCACAGCACCCTTTAGGAGATTCCTGTTTGCTGTTAGGAATATCCCTTGTTAGGTGTTTTTCTCGACTGACTGTTTCTTTCTCTTGGAGATTTGTTTTGGGAGTATAATTCAGGTTCTGTTTGCTGTAAACCCTCTCCTTTCCATTGCGCAGTATTTCGGTCCTCGCTCCATGCCTGCTTACTTCTTTGGATGCTCTGGCCTTGCTTTAGGCAAGGTGTGGGTTCTTGCCCACCTCCTTCTTCCTTTCCTCCCCTGCCTTGCCATTTCAAGGCTGCTGTTAATGCTTTCTGCTGCCAAGCTGGCTTTGCCCCTGTTAATAATAGAAGAAATAGAAAAGGGAGAGGCATTGTTAAAATTAAATTCTCCCAGGTCAAGCGTTTATTGCTGCGTCTGTCATTTATGGAAAATGAAAATTTAAGTTTAGCCATACTTTAAAAGTCCCTAAAGGTCTTACTGTGTGTGATTTTGTGTTTACAATTTCCATGCTTATACTCTCTGTAATTTGAAAGGTGTTCTGTCAAAAATTCTTGTCAGTCACAGCTTGACAAGACAATTTAAGTTGTAGTCATCTTGTAAATTCTTCTGAATTTAGGCTTTACTATGTATCTGCAATCCATACCTGATACTATATTTCTTTTCTGCATACTGCAGCCCATAACATTAATGTTTTAAAATATTAATGTTTTGCATGAATGTTCTGCATGAATATTATTTGCTTGTGGTAGACAATAAAGCCATGAAAATAAGTTTGTGAATTGGATTATCTTTAGTATTCATTTTCTTAGGGTGAATTGTAATTATGCAAGTACAAAATTAAAATTAGCACTATGAGGGAAAGCATAAGTGATTAAAATAGGGTAACTTCTAGCTAATGTAGTATGTAATGACACAATTAGTTTCAGATACCTCCCGAGAAAGTTTTTAATTTTGTGTAAGTTGCTGAAAGTTTTACACTGCGTTAGGGAATTTATTGTTTAATTTATTGTTTTATTCTTTAAGAACTGTTAACGACATCTTGTCCATAGGCATTGGAATTCATTAATTGTTAGTGGTTGCTTCACTGTGGATGTCCTCAAAAGCCACTATGTGCTTTTGACTGTATGGTGTATGGGATGATGCTGTTTTCCCTTGAAGAACCTACAGTTGTCTTCAGAACCAGTTGCAACAGCTGTTTTGAATTATTCAAAGTTATATAGGTGAGGCTTATAGAATTTTTGGCATGTCTCTCCACCTATTCATGTTTTGAAATGGGGTATGGATCTGCGTGACAACCTACCTGATGTGCTGGCTGTGAGCTGCTGAAATGGTAGGTATTCTTGCCACTCCCCTGAGTCGTCCTTCTCCTTCGTGCATGCTCCTTCTGCTTCTCATTTGGCAGCTTTGCTGCTTATCTGACCTATGATAAACTGGCAGAAAACATACTTTACCAAAATATAAAAATCTTTTAGTGTCCTTGAATCAAATTATTGCTGGGGGGGAGAGAGGAGCTGAAGTGGCTGTTGAAGGGATGTGTCGAGCTTAGACAGTCAGGGCTGTGCCTTCTGGTAGTAGCTAGCTTTTTGGTCTGCTGTAGCTAAAAATGAAACCTTAAAAAAGGGCAAAAGGGCAGTTAGGGGAATTTCCAAGCTCTTGTGGGTGTCTTGAGGAGAAGCAGGGCTTTCAGGAGTGCAGGACCGACTGGCTTGTTAGTGTGGAGGAGGATTTTTTTCCACCTTGTAGCCTGAATGAGTCCTGGGCAGTCAGGTCCCACCTTCATTCCTTTACCCAGTCAAGTTTCTGCCATATTTTACTTCCACAGAAGCATTTCCTACCATTAGCTTCAATTTAGTAGAAGAAACAATGCAGACATTTTCAGTTGTTTCTTACCACAAAGAAAATATTTTCTTTTTGGCTGATGTCTTGGTTACATAGGAGTGTCTTGACTTTTCTGACTTCATTTTTGTCAGTGATTTTACTTATTTCAGGTTCTGTACTTAATTCCTGCAAACGTAATTCTCCCAGTGTGCCTCTGTGGCTGAATGGGAGATTTTATTTAGAGACCAAGGTAAAGTTTTGAATTTTTCCCAAGGGCATCCCAATGACTGTAGGGTTGGTGCCAAGTGGCAGAATTGGTTGAACACCAGTGAGTAATTCCTATGCTGCCTCAAGCTGTAATCCCCTGTTCATGCAATATTTAGCTTTCCTGTTTATCGTCTTAGCTACTAGCTGTCTTTGGCTCAGGGCTTGTTCTGCTATTAGCTTGATTGCTCAAGCTTAAGTGAAATTAAAGACTGAATTTTTTTTTTAAATGTAAACTGTCTTCTTGGCCTCTGAGTATCAGAGCACCTGATCCTGCAGTCAATAGGCAGGAAATAAAACTTTTGGCTTCACTGGGGAGGGCTCCATGTAGGGTTTGTGCACTGCCTGTGCAATCAGGTTTCAGTATTCAAAAGAAAAAAGCCACCAAGTGTGTTGAGGACTTCTTAGGAGGGTGTAATTAGGAGTGGTTGTGATGGAAGAGTGCAGAAAAGGAACAAAAGATCATCACTGAGAAAGAAGAGGGAGTAAAAACACTCTTATCAACTATAGGCCCTTTTTTACAGTTCAAAGGATTATGGCTCATTCATACAATTTAGTTCAAATGGCTCATTCAACTGCTAGGAGCGTGCGCTAGTGACCTGAAAAGACAATTTCTGTGGTGGTGGCATACTTGGTAGTGGGAAGGATCATGGTAGAATAGTGGGAGAGAAATTGAGAGAAGGTGTTTGGTGAGGCATTGCCCTCAAAGAGGAAAGATTTGTCTCAGAAAATGTTGAGCATGAAATAAACTGTGTATGTTTCCTATGTAAAATCTTTGTTCAGTGTATTTCATGCTTCTCAAAGGCCAGAAACTTGTTTTTATTTATTTGTCAAGAAAAGCTTGAAAGCAGTTCACTTTAACATAAAGGTTCAAACTGGAGTGTTGTCTTGGGTTTTGTTTGGGGTTTTTTTTGTTTTGTTTTGTTTTTTTAAGTACTACTTCTCCCTGATAAGACAAACTATAGCACCTCTTCTTTGTCTTGCTGTTGCCTGGCTGCTATTTTCCATCACAGAAATAGAGCTTGCAGCTCCTTCTGAGATAAGTGGTGTGCTGAGGAACACTTGCTGTGTATAAAAGTGTATCTCACAAATTTTACCTCCTCCATTTCTATGCAACTTGTCTGTGTGTGAGGAGTAAATTCAAGTATCACGTTGCAGATTATTGTGCTAGGAATCTTTATTGAATGCTGTATGGGATGAGAAAGGTTTGTACCAGGGTGGTGCGCTGCAGTTTAATTTCCTCTGGAGAAAAAAAAAAGATTTTTTTTGATCAAACTCTGGATCCAGATAGCTTAAGCACTGGGTGAGTATTGATGCGAGTCTGGACTTTGTGTAGCTTGCTTTGATTTCTGTGGTGCATTGACTCAAGTCCTCTAGCTGTTGAAAGTATCCTAGTCCAGATTTCTGAAGAAGGAAAAACAGACCAGAAGATTAAAAAGAAACATTGAAATGGCACAGAAAACCACTTCAGAGATTTAGGTTCATAAGTGTCTATGCTGTTTTAGCAAATGAGACTGGCTACTCAGTCATTTACATCTTTTATCCACTTGTATTAAAACCATCTTATTAGTTGATATTGCTGTACAACAGATGGAATAGCTGTGGAAACAATTTCTTGAAATACTCTATGAAACTCAACATGTGATGATAGATTTATCTGAAGTTTTTGCCCCAGGAAAAAAAGAGGCTATGCAGTAATTGACATGATATATATGACATCAGGTGTAAAACAGATATAGCAAAGAAATGTATTTTATCTTTCATAAAATCTATTACAGAATTACGTTGGTTTTTTTTTGTAGACAGTAGTTTTGGTTTTAGTCCCCAAAATAAGCACAGAATAGTATCTCTTAAGAATGTCGCTTTCTGTGGCTGAGACAGTAGATGAATTGTGCTGATAAGCACTAAAAAGAATGACAGGTCAGGCATAATAATAGCAGGAGAGTTATAAAGGCTCTTATTTAGCAAACCAGTTGCTGAAACAAGTTAATCTTGCTACTTCTAATAGATAACTAGTATTTTATTAGGCATGCAGTCAGTCTGTATATTGCTCATGTGTGGGTTTTGCTGCCACTTAATAGCCTTTGTCGCTTTGGCAGTCATTTTGATTGAATTACACTATTTTATATGGTTAGTGCCTTATTGCGGGTTCTGATAAGTCAAAACTACTTAAATTAGATTTCTAATGAAATAAGGAGTTGGGACATGCTGAGCATTGTATGCAAAACAATTAGACCTCTAAAGAGTTTGTGGAAATTTGGGGTGGGGTTGCTTTACTGGACTCACCTTTCTACTGAAAAGTGTGCTGGCTGGAGAATCCTGTTGCATAAATATAGAAAATGTAACACAGGCTGGATTCACTTGTGCTGAGTTAATGCCCCTTATAGGATTTAGGATTAGAAATAAATAAATGTGTGGAAGGTGGTGTGTATGTTTGTGCTGAAATATGTGTTCAACTAACTTCTCATTGATTAGTAAGTTCTAGATTTATCAAGCTTTATTTTTATGGTGTTTGTTTTATTCAGTGTTTCAGGAAAGGTTTACCTTTCTGTTCCTGTTCACAGCCTTTATAGAAATTCCCTTTGCAATAATACATGTCACGTCACTTACATTTTTATCTAAAGAGGCTGTTGTAAGATTTCTCACTTGTAGGGGCTGGTTGTCATCTTCCTCCCTTTCTGCCACCAGGTGAAGCCTTTGTAGACAGTCTTTGACCACAACTTCTGATAGGGGGTCAGTCAAAGCAAAGAATGGCAGCACTTGCCTCCTTTTTAATTTGTCTTGCTTATGTATAAACCTGAAGATATTCTCAGCTGATGGGTACGTTTTAATGCATGAATGAGAAATGCAACAGGTGAAGGATGACCTTTTAGTTCAGATACATAATTGGAGGATTAGAGCCCTTGTTTTGTTGCTGGCTTCATCTGTGAAATTGAATAAGGTCTTTCATTGCTTACCTATTTGAGAGAGATTTGAAGTTTGTGGCATCCACCCATATACTTAGAAGTTGTTGATAGCACGTAAAATAGAAAATATTTTAATTATGTGTTTGTATATCACCTTAAGGGCAATATTTGACCTTAGCCCCCTTGAACATCTTAAAAAGTTATTATAAGCAGCAGAAGGCATATCTGCTATAAATTTAATAGTACCACTAGGAAAAAGTCCAACACCAACAGGTTTATACATATATTTAGAATTAACATGGCTTTTTAAAATTGCTAAAATATGTCCTAATTCTGCCAGAGCTGAAACCTTTGTTGTGCGAAACTTTATGGCCTGTGCAATTTGCCAGATGAGAATATTGTGGTGCTAGATCATACGATGGTTCTTTCCAGCTTCAAAAGCTGTGAAACTTGCTTGTCCTTGGGCCAAGAAAAAAGTTTTCATGTGGAAAAAAAGCAGCTTAACTGATACGGTAGAAAAACAGAAAAGGAGCCAGTGGAATCTGAATTACAACATACTAAAGAAAACATCAGTGTGAAAAATTGTTTACCTGTGATGGGCTCAGGAGACATAACCTAGAGACCTGCTCTAAGCAGAAGGGTTATTAAATATTTCTGGGAAAAACTGATCGTAAAGGAAGAACGTGTTAGTTTTTTAAAGTACTGATCTGCCGTGGATGATGTTGTGATATAAATCACTTACCAAACCACAAAGAAAATTTAGTAGATGGAAGCTAAACTAACAACATGTGTATGGTAAGAAGGGTTATGAAACATGCTTCCTGATTTTTGCAAGTATGTGTAAAAGTCTCAGAGAGATTTTGAAAGGTGAGACCTACAGTCTTATTTTCCCTGGAAAGTTACAAGGCTGTGGCCCCTCTGTGTGGCTCATGGGAACACTTAAAGAGTGAAGAGAAAGTGGAAAATACAGGTCTGGGAAGAGATTCATAATTTCTGTATAAGACTTGAATTTCCTGAAGTTGAGAAGCATCTTAAGGAGAAGATAGAAGTGTTTTAAATGAACAGGATTTCTTAATGGAAGAGACCTCCAAGAACTTGTATGCAAACCAGTGTGGAGGGAACTGGATTTTGGGCTGGGCAGTAGAAAGATGTGTCTTTGTATTTGGCCGGGAGAGCTGTGGAATGGAAGCACTGATGCTAGACATGTAGCTGGAGAGCCTGGGGCTGTCTGTGTGATGGCACTGGGGCAGTTACACTGCCTGGTGGTGGAAGAGCACGTAGGTGTCGTGGTCCATACTAGTGAACATGGACGTTACCAGCAATCCTGAATATCCTGTTTCAAAGTTGTTTTTAGCCTCTTATCTTGTTTGAGTCTCAGGAGGAATTGAATTATTAAAGGACACATTCTGCCTTTGAACAGGTAGCTCTCAGCAATGTCAGTGTCTGGTGTGCACAGAATACAGTGATGTTTGGCTTTCTGTTGGGGGGAGCTGGTGTAGGGCTCTGGTCATTCCTCCTCCAGCATTCCTTCCCTTATTAATCAGCTTTGAGGCAGATGAAATAATTTACTGAACTCCCAAGTGCTTCAGAAATAATTATGGAGCCAAATTCCTTGTCCTTAGAGATTGCCTTGGGAGTTGTGACTTTGGGAATCCGTCTGTTCAGAACAACTGTACTGTAGACTTATTAATTTTTAATTTTCATATCTTCTTTTTAACCTCCCCCCATGGAGTCTTATAAGCTGTAACTGTCTGTACACATACTATTTTATGACCCTTCTAGTTAGCGCTGCTTGTGAAGCACATACTTGGTGCTCATTCTCATACGTTCGTATAGGCTTTAATTATAAAATTCATTTCTACTAAAAAGTACTTTACTAATAGCTGTTTGTTATTAATTGAAAGATTATGCTTGCTTTTCTGCCTGATAGCACATGAGGATTCAGTATCAGTTTTAAAAACTGCATTTGTTGGGACATCTGTATGTTGATCCATTTTACAGCTGGAAGGTAACGGCATTTTTAAATATTCATTTTATTTTTCAGATACAAAGTCACCTGCACTGTGTGTTTACCTCTCTCTCTTTTTGCTGTAAATTCTTTGAGGCATGAAATAGCTTGCCAGTTGTCTCATGCTCAGAAGTTAATGAGTGTTTATCAGTTTACTGCAGATAATAACTTAGCTACAAACCGTAATGCATACATAAGCTCATTGTGTAGAATTTTTGCCTTAAGACAATGTTTAATTGGTGGTTGTAGGTTTAGTATGCTTTCCCCTAGGTCTTTGCAACAGAAACTTCCTCCTCCCTTACCATCCTGCCCCATTCCGCAAGCAGACAAGGTTAGAAACTTTTCTTAGCTTTGACATGCTTCCAATTTTGCCACAAACTTTTACTAGCTTTTAGTAGAGCAGGTGTTTTGGCTTTACCTTGCAAAGAGTCCTTAGTATTCATTCTGGCTGGTGGAAATAAATTACCTCTGTTTTTTCCTAGGCTTGTACCTATGAAGTAAAGTCTGTCGTCGATGTATGTATGTCTTGTTTATTGCTGCTGGGGATGCGAGTTCACAATCAGGAACAACAAAATCTCTGGGTACTCACTCCTGCAATTATCTCCTATCAGAATTTCTAATAAAGAGAGAAAAAGGTTTTAATATTTTTGAACTCTTATGTCTTCTAGAGTTAGTAATTTACAAAAGTGCATTTCTTTTTTTGTTCATGTGTCTTGTTTTTATGTATATGTATACTTCTTATGCAATAAAAAAAGCTGGATTAATTTTAATTGGAAGAACAGTATGTTCTCTTAAACTTATCTTGTGGCTGAAATAAATAGAAAATTATGTTTTAACAGTCTCTAAATAATTTAGTTCTTATTTTTGAGAAGTCATTTCCCAACCTACTTTAGATTAAATTAATAAAAAAAAAAAAGCCATGAATTCCTTCTCCTTAATTTTTATTTTACAGTTACTAAGGATATATTTAACAAATAAATATGGTGTGCATTTGGGGAAACAAGTTTTATTATAGCAGTAAGGTTAGTGCTGGCACTACAAGGTTATATGGTGGTGGTAGGCCATCAAATCAGTTTGTTACTTAATGAGATTTACCACAAAGCTTTGTATGGTAATGGCTTCAATATCAGGCTTTTGGAGGAATCCTTGATATAAAAACTCTATTTTATTCTATTTTTAAAATGTCATAGCAGTTATAGGATAAAAATTTACAACGTTTAGACTATTTTTTTCTTGCTTCACACTGGGCTTTTGCATAACTGTGTGTTGACAAAGCCTCATTGACAGAAAGTTGACTCTTGTTTTACATCTACAGTAAGCGTAAACATTGTATGTTGGTGTGATTGTAGTTCTTATAGCACTGTCCATAAGGAGTGATGTTTTCCAATTATGCAGTTTAATTCCCTAGCCTGTTTCAGCAGTAGACTTACTTGAAAGCAAATGTCCCTCCTCCTCATGCTGAAAGATGGTAAGCTTCTTAACTATGCCGTGGGGTAGGGGGATGGCAGTGCAGCTGCTCTTGTGCTATGCTTTAACCATCCAAAGAGTGGTATTTAGGTGGTGCCAAGGTAGGGATCTCTGGGTGCTCTGTGTGGATGGAGGTCAGGTGCTCCACACTTTGTTTCTGGATTACGTGCTCCAAGCAGAGCCTGGCACTGAGCATCTTCAGGAACTGTGGTTTCCTTTCAGCACTTGCACCCTGCAACAGCTGCCAGGGCTTCACCTGTGACCAAGACCTTCTGGGGCCTGGCTTTTTTGGGGTGCTTCAGGGCCAAAGAGTTTCCTTAGGGAGGTCTGATGTCACCTGGTTTGTCACATCCCAATTAGATGAAGTATTTTTGCAGAACATGTTGCTGTAGTGAGGAGAAGCTGTTCCTGGTGAACACGGGTAGCAGCAGCCTGGGGAACGAACATCCAAGAGGATCAATGCAGTTTGAAGAGGAAGTAAATGGACGTGATTGTGATAGACATGATTAAAACTGTTCTCTTGTGTACTGCTTTACAATACACTCTTCTGAAACTATGTTAGATTAGTGGAAGGAAAAAAATTTCACCACATGAAATATGGTAGTGGCTGCTGATTCATACGCTGGTGTGAGGATAGGAGGAGTCATGCTTTTATTTAATACTTATATTTTTTTGTATTATTGTTTTCCAACGCTTAAATGTTTTGTATGTGAGGAGAGGGTTTTTTGTTTTCGTTTGTTTTTTTTAACCTGGGAACGTAGTCAACAAAAACTTAACATGACTAAAACAAGAAAAATGCAAAGAATGGGAAAAATTTATTTTTATAACTGGAAATGAAGTTGAAATGTAAAAAAAGAAAAAAATCTTAATAGGATAGAAGGTGTCATTGCTCATATAAGCCTAGTTAGTGTGGTGGGGTTTTTTTTGTTTGTTTTTGTTTTTTTTTAAGTCTGGAGACTTAAAAAATACATCTGGGGAAAGCCTTACTTACAATAACTTTAGTTTGTTTCTAGAATTAGCCTAACACAAGAATTATCCATGAAAAAAATTACTTTTCTATGTCAGACAAAGCCACTATTCTTTTTTTTTTTCCCCAAGTAACAATTTTTAGTTGCATTTGTCTTACTTTTCCCATAAACTCACTTTAAGTATTCAACATTAAAATGTTAATAGGTCTAAAAAGGCTTCATAGTGTGTGTGCTCAGGTTTTTTAATTGCATGTTCAGTTTCACCAAAAAGACATTCATTGAAAAGATCAGTGCCAGACACAGAAGCAGTATTTAGGTAGGATGTAACAACATGCTGTAAACATGCTGAAGGAGTTAGTTTCTAACTCTCAAGGATATGAATGGGAAATTGATCAAAACCAGTCTCTTACGTAGTTCTCATTTTTCTGTTGAACTCGCACAGAAGCCACCAGCTTTAATTTTGCTTAACTTGTGGTTTAGGAGTGTGCATGAGTGTAATCTGTAGGAATTAGTGATATGGAAGTCACTCTTTTCCCTTTGTGTGGGGAAGACCGAATATTTACATATGGTACTCATGTTTGTGGTTTTTAACTATCTGAGTGCTTTTAATCACAGCAGAAATGTAGACTGCAAATGGACTGTGTTTGGGAAGAGAAAAGCATTCCGCGAGTGTCAGTATGTTGTTACTACATACTGGATATGCTTAGTACATTGTGTGTAAAGCAACCTGTCCCATTAGCAGACAGACCTTTAGGCACTATAAGGGTTTAAGGAAAAGCTGTTACAGCTATGGTAGCACCGCTCTTGAAGCAAAGCCTAATATTTTCCTAACTGCAAACATATTAATCTCTTATGTCAATTACAGTTTGTCTAGATAAGAAGTAAGATTATTTCAATAATTCTGTGGAATTTTTTTCCCTCAGTTTTGCTAGTGACTGATCTGTTGCTTAGGAATGTAGGACCTAAGACTTAGACAACTCTATCTTTCTTGACGAGTGTTGAATTTATCTGTGTATATATAAATAGATAAGTTTTTCTTTAAAAGAAAAAAAAGGTGAAATAACAAATGAAGTCTGTCTACCCACTTGCAAAATGGCCAGCAGCAAGAAAAGCAAGTGAAAACCACCACAATTAAATTAACTACAGCTTGATGATAACTTTGGTTTTGTTTTCTAGGCAGCCAGAGTGCAGTCCTATACCTCTTTCGAAAGAATAAGAGCTGGTGCTCTACAACACTAATTTTGATTGATGCCTTCCGCATGTCTCGACTAATCTGAAATTTGAAGTTATACTCTATTTTGGAGATGGTTTTGCAGTTGCAAACGGATTTTTCAGTGAGCGTTAAGTTTGTAGCTCTTTTTTCCCTGTGAACACAAAGTCTGACCTTAGGAGGTGCGTAGGTGTATCCCCTCCTGTTGAAGTGAATAGTCATTGGACATAAGGCTCAGGGCGTGCATCATCTTGTAGGATTGACCTGTTTCACTTCATTTGTGACCTAATCAGGATTTGAACTCAAGTTTCAGGAAATGAATGCTTACTCTTGCTATTTCATTTCCATAAGATGCTGTGGTGAATTAGAAAATTATACTTCAAGAGTACATGAGAACTCAGAACATCTGTTAACAGCACTGGTGAAATGTGCGTTTCACTGCCCGGCACAAGCAAAATAAATCCTTTAGATCTCCAAATATTTGATATAGCGTTTTTATTTAACCCCTTTAACTTCTTTTGCTTTTCCCTCATAAATTCTTCCTCTATTATTTGCAGAAGACCTGAAACAGTAAACCTGCAGCATTTTTCAGGACCATAGGATTATTAAACAATTCATTTGCTAAAGTCACTTCTGGTTAAAACTTGGACTCTGGATTCAGATTTTGATGCTTAGAAAATCAAGTTTTAATTTTAAAGCCTGATTTATGTACAGTGTATGTACAAGGAAGGTCTACTTGGTTTTTTTCCTGCTTTTGCGAACTTTTCTGTATAACATTTTTTGATAGAAGATATGGATCGCTCTTGGTACCAAATGACATTAGACTGTTTCTCTCTGTGTTTGTATATTAAATAGCCAAATGCTGAGAGTTTTTCAGTAATGGAAGAGATGATCTATTTATATCTTCAGATGCTCCCCCCTTCCCCCCTTTTTTCTTTCTAATAGCAAGTGAAGATTTTGATAAGTTATCTTTGTTACTGTTGGTGCAGTTGTATTTAAATCTCTTTGTTCCTTCCTCATGATTGATCCCATCCTGTGACACTGGAGGGCTGACCTTTTTCTGGAGGTTAGCTCTGCAGGATTACTCAAAAAACCCAACCCAGCTGGGGAAGGAACGGAAATTTCGAAACAGAAAGGTGAGGAGGGAGTCCAGTCACACTGATTGTGCAAGATGGGGTTGGTTCCTTGTGTTCAGACACTCACTGGCTTTAATCTGCAGGTTCTCCCCCTGATGTAAACATGCCCTCAGTGCTCATGGTTATCTTTCTAGTAGACAAGAAAGCATATTCAACATTGAAAGGCAAAGTTATCTTCAAATGATAGATCTGTTTTATTGAGAATTGTCTAGCAGAATATGAAAAATGAATATGGCCCCATGTGGCTAGAATATGCTCAATTTTAGAGGTCTTAATCAGGAACCAGTCTCTTATTTATAGTGCTGAAGTGTTTAAAACTACGTCTGTAGACACTAGCTATAATCTAAAGCTCCGTACATGTCCAAGAAATAATTATTTGCTTGGTCTGGCTACTAATGCTTGATGCATTTGATGATTACTCTGCCAGCCAAGAAATGAAATTGATAATGAGAAACAAAATGACTATGAAGAACTGAAAACATGAAGGTTGAGTCAGGCTCTGAAAAAGCTGTGCAGATTCTGCTTTTAAAAAACCCTCCATTTTGAATATATAATACAAAATTTACATATGATGCTATTATTTAGAATGAATAACAAGTGTACCTGTGACCTGGAAAAAAAAAATCTGAATTGTTTATTTTATTAAGAAAATATTAGGTAGTATTGCAGTCTTCCGTGTTCAGTTAACAGGCTGTGCACAAAATCTCTATATATCAGCTGCAGTTGCTATGAATAACTGAGTATGTTTTACATCATTTGTCTTTATGTGATCATTTCTGCAATCATAGAATTTTCTGTGAAATGGTTTTGGTGGTTCAGAATTAATTTAAAGCATACAGAGTATAGTGGAACAGTTATCTGATCATGCAACACACTTGCAGGAGGAAAGATTTATTTGATAAAAAAAGACTTTGCCAGCTGTTTTTCTTTCTGCTGACAGGTATCTTTTTTTATGTGTATGGATTTTAAGGGAGTTGAACTTTACTAGAGTTCTGTCTTAACTTCTGCCAGAGTCAATTCAGTGTCATTTCTAGTTAAAAGATGCTTTTTCTTCAGGGTTGTCATACATACCAGATGAAAAAAAAAAAAAATTGCTAGTATGCCATAGAGAAGGACAGAGCTTTTACTTAGCTTTAGTTTTGCAATTCAGGACTATTTTTAATCCTGCAGTGACATTTTCTTCAGACTACTTTGCATCTTGAAACAAGAGACAACTTGACATCACGTATTCTTCAGCTGTTCTGTGGTAACAAGAAACAGCCTATTCTGCTGAAAAAACAAATGATAAAAAACCCTAACAATTCTGATGAGGGATGGGTGTTGATAACTAGTAAATTATAAGGGGGAGAGTATTCCTTAGCTGTTATTAGTTGCATTCTGTAAGTGTAGAAGAAACTAGGTTAAAATAATGCAGAAGCAATCTTGTTTGTGAACAAAATGAAATATGTTTTTAAAAGGGAATGTGCCTGGCTTCTTAAGGTAATATTTTTTTGTGGGGGCAGGAGTCCACAGAAGGGTGAGCTCAAGAACTGAAAGCTAAGGATACCGTGTGATGGGCAGTGCTGTCCCTGTTTGTCTCTGCAGAGGACAGGTGAGCTTGTTTTCTGATTACCAAGAGAATGGACTGATTTTTAGTAAGCAACGGGACGATAACCCATGTGGAGCTGTCAGACTGTGCCACTAACATGCTGCCTAGTGGCACCCCAGATCATATTTTGTTTAGAAAGAACATCACAAAACCAAACCAAAACCAAAAAGGCAGAATACATTACTGACCTCCTGCTATACTATGCATCCTTCTGTTTCCTGCGTCTGTTAACGGTGTGCCTTAAAGATGCACAAACCTCCCCACCCTGCGAATGTCTTCATTGGAAGCGGCTGGACCGCAGCCTACACTTCAGCTGTGTGCCGTTCCACCGTGCTGTGTTATTTCAGGACTGGGCGAATGACAGGGGAAGGCTAATTCTGCCACTTGTCTTTCAGAAGACCAGCGTGAACATTGCATCCGTCTTGGCTCAATGCACTGATTTTCAGTGGCCAGTAATTGCATCCAGAAATGTTTGGGAACCGGGGCAGTCAATGAAGTGAAGGTAGGCTGTGCGTACCAACCTGTTCCCCTCAGCAGCCTGGCTGCAGCACCCTGAAATAGCAGGAGGTTTCAGCTGGCCTTCAAGAGAAATGCTGGGAAAAAAATGCATGGCATTAATGCAGAATTGACACAAAGGAAAGGGTTGCAGGGAGGTCTAAGGAGACCTTTTTGGTGATTGGGCTGTGACTAACTAGAGCTAAAGAACCAGGATATGCATCCTGGCTGTGGCTTTGCAGCCCAGCAGCAGCTGGTGGCCCGAAGGCACGGTGAGATTGAAGGCTTCGTACTGCTCATTCTGCTGCCTGTTTCCTTCAGACCCAGTGTGGTTAAAAGCCCAAAGCTTTCCCCTTTTATCCAGAAACTGTATGTGTAGCTAATACTGAACAAGAAACAGAGCAAACCCTGCTTTGTTTCTTCTTATTTAGGGTATAAACCTTGGAGTTTACTTCAGTTAGATGTTGGATCTGGACTTCATGATACACAAATTGTCCTCGGTCCGTTTGTTACTTTGTGTTTATTTTACAACTTCCTTAGCTGTATCTGATGTTGCATGGATCCTTCTTCCCCCAAGAGTCAGTTATGAATTTTTATGGTGTTTTTTTATATGATTTTTTGGTGGTAGTTTTTATGTGTCTTATCTTAAACCTAGTAGAATTATCCAAGATGATGCTATGTTTGTCCTCTCCTATAGAACAGTCCAAAGCAATGAGAATATATGCAAATTTATTCAAAATTACAGGGAGCTCTCCCAGACATGTTTATAGCTGCAAGTCATCTATATTCATAGTCTGTCACATGCAGTGATTTTACTGGTGTGAACTATGGACATTGTCCCACTAGAGGAGACAATTTTGATTTCTTCAAAACCACACGAGGAGTGAGCTCTTTCTTTCTTGTGTACCCGTTACAAATAAGTGGGCTTCCTCACAAGAAACCAGCAGGGTATTGTTTTGGTAAGGGTTCAGATATGGGGCTACCCTGTTCCTTGGGTGCATGCAGTACAGAACCCAAGGGGGCTCTCAGGTGCTTCTGCAGGGTGCAGAACAGTGACAAATTGCTGGACTGTGGTATTATGTTTATGTAACAAACAATAAAAGATAAAGTTTACATTTCAAACTTTGTTAGCTTATAAATTCGAGTTAGGTATTTATGTTAGAAGTCTGCTTCTGATCATAAGCAATAACTTTTAAATACATACAAATATAGTTGTGCATTTTCAAGTTTGCTCAAAATTCAGGATATTTTGGAAACTGAAGAGTAACTGGTAGAAATAAACTTAAGGCCTATTAGTATTACATTACTGCCTAAGGTATGCATCTTGAACGCAAACACTGGATTGATTTGGTTCCAGGAGGGGCAAAAGACAAAGGGTGAAGTTGTTTTGGTAGAATAAAGCTCAAATTTCAAATAGTGTAGACTGACTGAAATTGTGTCCTATGCTAAGAATAACATTTCTTTTAAAGTTGCAATTAATCTTTAGGTGCTAATTGTTAAATTGTAGGGTTTTCATCGCTCAGCTGCCAAGCTCTTTTTCAGGTATTCCTACAATGATGCAGCTTCTCTCGTATTAGCATGTGGTGCTAATCACTGGGTTGGGTATCTGTGGCCCTGATATCACTGAGTGTTGGCTGAAGAGGTTTGGAGCCCCATGAGTACTTTTTGTTTTAGAAGGGATGGCTTTAGTTTGCAAGAGCAAACCTTGCTATCCAAAGAGTAGAATTCCTTTTGCTGTGCAACTGTTATTTCAAATATAGTTCTGCATTAAAAAACAGACTTGAGACTATTTGTCTGGTTTCTGATGAAAAGCCATTACAAATGGAGACATTTTCAAGGGTGTTCTTATAATAGTAGGAGAAAAAGATAATTCTGTTTCAAGACAAGTGCATTAATCCTGGGTAATGTATTTAGTCCTGGGCAATAAATTTATTCAGATCGAGTATTCCTTTAATTTCTTTCATTAAGGAAGCTATCTTTGTGAGAACAAAATGATTGACTTTCTAATTCAAGTGAAATATCTAGAGTTCTTCCATTGAAGATTTTTTCCTTAAAAGGCAGGTTTAAACTTGTAATCACTCTTTAGAGTATTTAAAATACAGTAGTGACTATAAGTGAGAAAATTTGACAGACTCTTTGCAGGCATCTCGCAACTGCTACCATCATTGTGTAAGCTCTTCCAAGTAAATGGATATAATTCCAGGATTCATAGGCAGTCTAAAATATTTCTATATTCTTTTAAAGATTGTAATGATGGTCATATGTAGACACTGGGTAGTTTTTCTGCCACATGGTCTTAGGTCATTTTTAGGAGGTGTATTTCATTTTATATTCCGATTAAAGTAGTAAGTTTTGCATATATATTAAATATTTTGTGTGCCACGGGCTTGGTATCAGGGTATTTTATAAGTGCCATTAACAAGCTCACATTAAATGTTCTCTGCGAGGCAGATTTAAAATAAAAATCCAAGTTGTTTTTTTGTTTGTTTGTTTGTTTGTTCTACAGGTATGGCGGATGTCTATTGCAGGTATTTTTAAGAATGGTCTACCCATGATGCTTAAAGCAATTTGAAAATGTCCAAATATGCAAGTTTTTTCTTCTTTTCCTGTTCTAATCTTACTCCCAATTGGTCTCACTAACTGTACCTTACATGAATTGAAATTCATGCCGGCATGGGGGCTTTCATAAATCCTTCCTTACTTTAGGGCCCTTATTTTATTTAGATTTTGAAAGATATTTTTTTTCCTAGGTATTTTTCTTATTAGAATATAGCTTGCAGTTTGGAACATACCCATCTGCTTTGTGATTTTAGTTTACAGAAGGACATACAGTGATACCATGTGAAGGCATATTCTGTCAGGCTCAGGATGTGCTAAGCCCCTCTGTGTCCCACAGAGCTGTTAGGATGCACAGTTTGAAATTGCTGAGATGAAGCATTAGGTGGAGAAAGTTGCCTGGAGGCATGCGTGTGCTTCACTTCGAGTGGGGTGGCACAGCGTGCTGGCCCACGGGCTCATTGACCATGTGTGCTGCCGTTTTGCTGTGACGGATGGTGCGTGTAGCTCGGATGGGTGAGATGTGAATGCCTGTACAGATAGCTTATCGTGAGAGAGTGCAAGGGAAGAGAAGTTTGAGGTGCAAGAAGTATTTCTGCTTTCTGTAAGTGTACACAGTCCTGAAAATGGGGCCATCCTGACTTCTACAGTCTTTGTCATAACCTTTTGAACTTTTAGTATGGTGATAGGTTATTTTCAGTCATTCCCTTACTTCCATGAAAAAATTGACAGCTGATGTGTTACTTTCTTTCATTGCCCCATGTATCACAAGTATGTTATCTGGCTAATTAAATTTATCTGCTTCTTTTCTGTAAGCATGTGCTGCTCATCATTTGATAATTATTGCCAGCAGATTTTATTCAAACTTTCATAATTTGGAAGTAGTTTCTATACATAAAACTCCTTGGATCCTTCTTTGTAGGAGGATCTAAACTGTAGAAATTCAGGAGTAAAATGATAATAATGGAAAAGAAATACCTAAAGTTCAATTTGTGCCTTTGTTGTACCAGTGTTCTATGTTATGTCTTATGAAGATTTTAGGTTGTTGGTCAGTTTTATTGTCTTAAAATTATGAACTGAGCTGAATAGTTGAACAGTGCTAAATACTTATAGCTGAGGAATGTCAATGACTTTAAGAAAATGAAGGAAGAACTATGGGCTCTTTGCGGTTTCCAAGTCTCTGAAGAAGGGTTAACCCAGATCTTTAAAGTTGCCAATAAATAGCATATGCTTTCTCAAGAAATTAATCAGTTTTGCTCCTATTAGGAGCTTTTAAATTCCGTAAAAGTAATGCCTCTTGCCGTAGGTAGACTTCAGAACATTTGGAGAATTACGTTTGCACACTGTATTAGTTATTCATGATTTTTTGGTGTGTGTCTGGATTCTGGTACTTTTTGAAAGGCCAATATTTAGACAAAACTCTTTTTTCCTTTTCCCTTCCCCTTGTTCCTGAAGCATTTCCAGTTTTTTAGAGATTTAAAACTTCTTTTCCAATATCTGGTATAGAATGGGATGCAGTTGACTTTTTTTTTTTAAACAGCCATCTCATAACCTTATCTATTTTATATTCTATTGAGTTAGGCTAAAACAAAATGCTTATATATAAATCAGGCTCTCTGCTCTTGATTATTGTGGGCAGTGATGCAGGGACCAAGTCTAACAGAATTTGCAGGGAAGAAGTCAATTGAGTTTGGACAGGGGTCATGTAGGATCCATAAACTCCCATGGGGCAGTTATCAAAGATGTAACTGTATGCAATGGAGCATAACAGAGCTAATGCCTTTTACTTACTGATTCTTGATTGAACAATTAATTTGACAGTGGTCGCCATGCACTTTGCCCATAATTAGATAGGTTTGTTAGTACAAACAATCTTAGAAGACATTCATAAGCTTCAAGGTGATTTTAAGTTCACAGGTAATTCTTCCAAAAAGCTAGTTAGGTATTGATTATCAGAAATTTTACCTTTGCTTTCTAGGGTGTAGTTCATAGTCAATGTGCTTATTCTTAATACTATCAGTGTTTTATAAAAAGCAAGTTATGTGTTTGCCAAATGCCATTTTAAATCTTTAACTGGTTAGCTGGGCTGCTGCCACATGGCCCCTAGAAAGAGGAGGAAAAATATCTGAGAAGAAATAGAATGTACATATTCATGTCTGGGTGTGTGTGTTAATTTTTGAATAAAAATTACCCTATGACTGACCCATTTTTGGTAAACAGAGAAAAAAAATCAGGTTATAACGAAGAGGCACAGCATTAAGTAATCTCCCTTGAAAACTTTTTAAAGTTTTAAAGGGTTAAAAAATAATTGCCAGTTTACTTTGGGGCTATTGGCCTTAGATATTTATGCCTGTGATTAATATTTACAAATGGTAATACTTTCATGACTAGAACATTACTGTAGTAACAATCCTTATGGCAAAAATGGAATATAACACATAGCTTTTATTCACTATAACTCATGGTGAACCCATTCACTCTAAATTTACAAGTGTGATGACAATATGTCTTATCTCATTCAGTTTGTGTTTTAAGCCAATGTTATCTTGTCTGTCTCGTGTTTAGATGGGTAAATAGGCAGGAAAACTAGAAATTATGCACCATTTTCAATAGAAACTTTTAACAGATTGCCTTTTAAATTGTTTTTATAGCTTTTACATTTATAAAGTATTTCTGGCCAAGAATGGTTGGATGGTAAATATTTGAGAGATTCTAGTACGCGTATACATTAAAATATTGAATATTAAAAAATATTCACTGACACAAAGTAACTTCAGTCACTTCCACATCTGGATATATGTTCAAATAATCTTTTTCTTTTGTATGTAATTATTCTGAGACAGCTTTTATATAGCACCTGGGTACTTAATTAGTTGCATTCAAAGCTCAGATAAATTGCAAGTCATTCCTATCCTCTACACAATAGTCATTACCAACATTTTTTTTTTTTTTTCCTGACAGAAGTTTGGGCTTTATCACCTGCAGTTGTTGACTCATCATCAGCTTCAGTGAAATCCAAATCTACACATACATTTGAAGGAAACTGTACAGGAAAAAAAAAAATCAAAGATGATCAAAGCAAAACAAAACCTCTGCAGAATAAAAATAGACTCTCAGGACAACCTGCTTCACAGTTAAGGCAGCTGAACCATCCCTTGCCCACCTGGGAGTAATGCTTCTGAATCCTGCCCCTGAGGAGGAACTTGCCTGCAAACACTGAGGGGTGTGTGAGTGCATAGGCAGACAGATGGGAAAGTTGTCAGAATTGTGGGCGTAATAAAAAGCCAGTCAGCCTTTCAAAACTGCACTGGTGGAGTTCAGTGCTTCTGCCTGAGACTAGTTTCTGCTTGTTTACTGACTGGATGAAGCAGGGCTGGCGATATCTTGCTGCCCCAGGTTGGTGCTGCTCCCCTCCCTTCCTCTTTCCTATCTGTGTGCCTGTCTCCTTCGTTACAGAGATGCCCGTAGCTCTGAGCTGTGACCTCTGTGCAAGCTGGTGCCCCTTCACGTTGGTCTCCTTTGTGCTGACTTGCTGTGGGGCTGTGGGACGTCTCTGAGCCTGCCTGTTTCATGGCATCTGCCTTAAAGCTTTTTGATACCCAATGCTACTTAAATGGTATTGCCAGACATGGTAATGAACACAGCATTGAAACAAGCAGTGTAGGAAGCAGTAAAAGTCGCAGTTGTATTTACCAGGGTTGTTTGAAGAGACTTTTTATCCCCTCCCCCCCCCGCCCCCCGCCAAGTTTTAAGATAAGAGTGGCAGAGCATCTGAAAAATTAAATGGTGAGGTGTAGTGTAACAGTGTGTGAAATCCATGGCATAATCTTTCTTGGTTTTCTTTGAAGCAAGTTTGTCTAGCTTAAAGAGGCTTCAAAATCTGTTCCTGGCCTTGGGTTAAGGTTGGTGGCTCTTGAAGAACCAAGACAGGTGAGGTCCAGGCTTCCAGACCTGAGGACACAGGACCAGGGGTTACTGCTATCAGTAACCCCCAAGAGTGGTCACATTTCAAGCGTGGCAACAGGGGACACATGGCAATGGAAGGGACCGAACCCATGGACCCCTGCCACTCTGAGCCACTGCCCCCACTGAGCAGAGGCAATGCCCCTGGGATTGCTTGGGCTCTCCGGGCAAGTCAACGTCCCTGTGGCGGCCAAGCTGCTGACGAAGCACACCATCAGCCTGGGCTGTGGTGCTGGCTGTTGCAGCGATACTCCTCCCATTACTCGGGCAAATTCTGTTATAGCTTGTGCCAGTATTTCTGCTTCCCTGCAGTGTTCAGCATACAGGATTAGACAGTTTTTTGACTTTCAGTAGCCCGGCTACTGTTGTAAGTTGGCCAGCTGCTGTAATGTGGGATCGACATTCAGCGCTCACAGTCAAAGTTACAACTTAGTGGGTGTACAGCAGGGGCAGTTTCAAAATTACTAGAAGCAACCATAATGTCACTTTATCCTCCATACCGTTTCCTCCTTTTGCAGTGATTATACTCATGAAAATTTTGACTTTTCCAAGCTGAGTGAAGCAATAATTATTAAAGCGTGCACAACTTTTTTTCCCCCTATTCATCATTAATTACATGATGAAATATTCTGAAAAAGGTTCATTGTGGATGGATTTTTGTTTTCAGAAACTCTGGAGTGTATGAAGCTGGGAGAGTTATGAAGATTTTTGAAAAGCGGAGAAGCAAACCAGGAAAGATTATTCAATAATGTGAATGCAGTCGTAGGACTGAATTCTGCCGCCATAAATACTATTTCCTATCTTCAGAATACACCATAGAACACACCACCTCTACTGTTTTCCAGAAGTACTGTATTTTAATAGTTTTTTAAATCATATTTTTCCTTTTTCTTCCAGTAAAACTGTATCAAGTTTTTATCTGCTGCTTACAGCATCTGGTATATTTTTAACAGCTTTTATGATTTTGAGAATAAGCAAAAAGATGCTTTAAAAAAAAATATTGAATACTTGCGTGGACATGGTTGGTACTATGGTTTGCTGTAACATTCTTCTGTATTGTTGCAGCTTGGTGTGTTGTAGGGGACATTTTTGGCTCCTGGGTTATGGTAAATCATTGTACGCAAATGGAATAATGTGGAAAATAGCAGTGATACGTGCAACAATTCTCTGTCCCAGTGATCTTAAATTTTAAATTGTCTTTATTTTGTTAGTCATCTGGCCACTAGATCAAGGTTATCTTTGACAACTCTTGCATTCAACCCTGTATGCATAAGGAGTAAATGCCCAGTTGTCTCTTCTATCTGACTAGAGAGAGCAAAGAAGTTTTTACTGTGGATTAGTTCTTGCTATCTTTGATAGCAAATGGTTGAACGCAGACCTAGAATCTATGATAATAAGGTAATCTGTTTCCATTTGCAGTAGGCTTTTATTATTCATTCTTTGTAAACCATTTAGCAAGGAGTATGGGCTAACACTGATTGCTCCATAATTAGTGCTCACAGGCAGTATGGTTGGAGCCATGTTGGAGGGGAAAATTTATCAGCTGTTAAAACCCACATGACTTGTGTAGAAAAACCGAAGTGCAAGGTCTAAAATGTATTAAATGGCTGTGTTTATCATCTACCTAAATGGTACTGTCATTTCTCCAACTGCTTTATGTGCAACTGTTACTCAAAGTGAGGCAGGAATATCATGCATTTTATTCATAACAGATTGAACATGAGGCAATTATCAGTAAGCCATTTGATGGTGAAGCTTATTCCCCAAGTCAGGAAACTAGAAACAGGTATTCTGTAGCAGATTGGGAAAGAGCTTTTCAAAATGACCACATCATCAGTGCAGATGCACAGTGAAGCATCTGTGCAACCTTCAGGCAGTCATTTATATACATTAGTGAGAGCATTGGTCTTTGTGTGACTCCTGCGGGGCATGCAAACACAGCTCAACTGTTATTTTGCTGGAAAATTTTCTTGCCAGATTTTATTAAAGTACATCATGGGATAACATACAAATGAGATGAGATAAAAATGCCTAAAAAGACTATCTGCAAGTCTGCTTTACTAATGTGACTTCAGAGTATTTATTCTAGAGTTCATCTTCCATTAAGTTTCAGATCTTCACAGGTTAGCTACATTTGTCTCCCTTCAAAGCGATTCCTTGTGTAGCACGGAATTTAGTATAGCTGCCTTCTGTGTAATGCCAGTGCCACTGGCAGGGTTTGGCGATACTGCTGGTGTTTGAGCTCACTGAAGCCTCAGGCACGTAAAAGGATTTTGTGGCAGCGGTTGTTGCAAGAGAAATTTGAGGGGCACGGAATTGCACCTGTGGAAATGGGAGAGGCAGCATGGCCTCAGTGTGCCGGGTAATGCTGCCACATGCATTTCTTCTGGTATTTGCACGCTAAACAGTGGTGGAAAGGCATAGGGCTGCAGGTGCCATTGATCCAGGGCTGGCCAGGTCTCCTTTCTCTGCAAATGCTGGCCTGCTGGCAAGGCGGGCAACTGACTGCTGTGGGTCTTCCCCTAAATCACTGCTCTTGAGCTTGGATTTTCAAAGGTTGCATGGTTTTCCTGTCCACTTTGCCTCATTCCTTGCAGTCTGCCTGGCTTTTTTACCTTGTTTCTTACTTCATTCTCTCTTTTGTTGCTGTCCAAATAAATACAAGTTAAACACCTACTGTTACCGCAAGTTCAGAATTGACACCAATGCCAGTACTTAAAAATTTTAAAGAATTCATGACACTGATCCAGTGCCTCTTCCAGGTTTGTGGAAAATAACCAGTTGCACAGAACTCAAAACAAGGAAATGAGTGAAATTAATTTATACCTGTTTGTTTAGAGGTTCCCAGCTCAGTGCATGGGACCCCTGACCTGTAGAAGCAATCAGCTGCAGGGGAGAAAATAAAGAATCCACCCCCCCCCCCCTCAAAGTGAGGAGAGGAGAAGGATTTGGGCAGAAAGCTGTCTTGCATAATTGCAGATATCGTATCAGAAAATATAACTTGTAACATGAGAATTTAGGTTTTGAGGTTGCATCTTGTATTTGAGCCGACTGACATTTGAGCCTCTCTAGTTAAGGATATGCTTGCCCTCTGCTTGCTACTGTAAACAGATACTGTCATAGCATTACATACTGTAGTGAGGATTTGTATAATTATAGTTTGTCTTCATAGTTTTGTATCTTGAACATGAAGAAAGCATTGATTCATACAGACTTTCCAACAGCTCAGTGGTCATTGGAAGATACGGTGGGTATTCTGTATCTATTAACTTGTATAACCTTTCCTTATTTCTGGTATGATGGATGGAGGAATCCCTGCCACAAACTCACAAGGTTATCAAATATGGATGTCCCATCCTCTTTCAGATGGACTTGCAGTTGTTTCAGCAGATGAAGAACTACTTTATTTTTTTAACAGTATTTGTGTAGTTATTGAATGCTAGGTAATAGATCTGTTGTTAACATTTATTAAGTTTTGTACCCTGTAGGTTATTGCAAGCATTTGAAGTTTGTGTTCTAAACTTAGTAAGCTTCCTAGCTATATAACAAAAATTTATGTAATCTCTGCCATATATAGATACCAAATTATTTTTTGAGTAAATATGTTAATTGATTTTATTTTTTTTTATAATGAGGGCTATATGTGCTGTTAGTTACAACTTTTTCTATCTGTTCCTCCCCAACAATACAATGCTTGAATGTGTGGATATATAAAGGGCTTTTTTTTTCTTTTCTTTTTTTTTTTTTAATTTTCAAAAAATTTATTACTTCTGTGGTGTGGAAGGAGACGGTGAAAATGAGTGGTGTATACTTGATACAGTGTTCCTTTTATTGAGTCTTCAGACAGTTTGAAAGAACTGGATTTTCAGGTGATGCATACCACCAATGCTTGTTGATGTTAAATAATGACCTCTTCTAGTAGCTCTCACAAGTGTGATCTGTTCTGTTCCTCTATACTCACCCTCGATTCTCTGTACTTGCTGCTGGATCCTAGTGATGGCAATCTGAGTGTCAGTGGCTCCTGGATGTCACCAAAAGGAACTGGTGACCCAACTCATGTCGGTAGCTTCTCACCAGTACAAATAAATGGTTTGGACTCATTACAGAGGAATGGATGTATAGATGGTATAGCAAGACCAGCGGAGTTGATTGTGGGATTTTCAGTGGCACTGACATTTAAGCAGAACATCTGATTGTATTATACCTCCTCAGCCTCTGAAGTCAGGCCTGCTTTGGGCAGGAGGTGGGATGCAGTTACTTCTGGAGGTTTCACACAACCTTTTTATGGTTTTATGGTTCTGGGATCTCCTATGCTGAGTTGCAGTGTAAGCATCTTCCCACAGCCACACACTGCTTTCCCCTTGGAGTTACGAGCGATCCCGAGGACAGTCCCCACAGAACTTCTCTGTTAATTTGCATTGAGCATCTTCAGAAAGCTTCCCTTCTTAGGCTGGTCTGATCTAGACTTGCTTTTTCTCTTTTCCTTTGTTTTCCCAGTCCCTGAATCCAAGACATGCTTGTAGCTTTAGTAGTTACTGACAAACATGTCAGTGAGTCTTAAATTTGAGGGACGGACTACTTCCTGGCTGTCATTATGTAGATAGTTTATTTATGAATAGTGATCACTGAAACAGCTTTCCATTAGTGCTGAAGATTTTGTTGAAGACTTTTTTCCCAAATTAAGGTTTTGGGTTGTTTTTGTTACAAAATATAGATCTGAATGTGTCTGTGCTGCAGAATGACTGACTGGAGAGTACCACCACAGCTGCCTGAAGCTTCAGACTTGCTGGGTTGACTGCTGGTTTCAGTTAGGTCATAACACAAGGGGCTGCAGATTACAAATGCCGTGTTTGCCCCAACTAATGTCATCAGACAGTGTTTTTTTGCAGTGTGTTAGTGCACAGTTGATCTACTCTGGTCTGACCTGAATCCTAGAGTTGATGCTTTTGGTGTCAATGCTAATTTACTTTTCCACTGGGCAGAGGAGAGCAATTCTTGCTGGAAGAAACTGACCCATTTGTGTAACTTGTTTTTCTACTACTGCCTTCATCCTACACCAGTGTAGTCGGTGAAAACTTTGTCAAAGACTTCAGTGGTACAGAAGAAGTCTATCACTAAGGAAGGAGATGGTACTCTACTATCTAAGTGTTGTCTTCTGGACTCAGAATTCAGCACTGGAGAAAACACCAGTTCTCATTCCAGAAATCTGTGTTTCCTCCTTCTATTTACACATTTGCCTGTATCCAGTATTTTTACCTGCAGCTGTCTACTCGCCCAACAAACATGTTTTCCACTAGAAAATGCTAATGTGTAATTGTTTATGATGTATACATCCTAAGTATGCTTTCTTAAACAGAATCTTTGTCATCTTAGAAAATGTGCTTGAACATTTGGAGTTTTAACCCCAAATAAGTATTTGTGAACTTTATTGGTTTCTTCAAGTCATAGCTATGAGAGTTGTTGTATTTCTTAGTAATTATGCAGAATGAACAAATTGTAAGAGTAGAAGAGATCCAAGAATGAGTAACTCCCTTTTAAAAACACTGAAATCCAGTACAAAAATGGACTTAAGCCGCTTTTTGGTTTATGTCTTTGTAGGAATTCGGGTTAAATGTTATAAGCATTATAGGATGGTAGGACGTTTTATCCTGCCAATTTGTATGTTTGCAATTAGTTTAAGGTATACCAAATATGTTATTTTAATACTTCACAAATTAAATGTAATGATGTACTGCATTTAGGATTTATTTTTTCTTGCCAATGTTCTAAAATATTTGCACTTCCTCTTATTTTTTTTAAATCTAATTTTCTTTTCAAAGTCAGTGTCCCTGTGAAAGTAAAAGCACCTTCTAAGGCCATGTAAAAGTGTTACTAAATTGGTAGTCTGTTATCTATTTTTAGCCTTAGCTAAGGCTCTGATTTTGAGAGTTATTCATTATTAAGTATTTTACAGAGGCCACGTCTCAGTGGTTCTTTTTTCCTCGTGTATTTTTTGAATATATGGTGGTACTATTAAGTATATCATATTTTCACTCTAAAAGAGAGTTGTAGCATGCTCTTTTAGTGTCCTAAAACAACTGTCTTGGCACTGCCTAGCTTGTGTTAAGCAGTTCAGTATTTTCATAAGACACTTTGGTTGGGGTTATCTGTTTTTATATATTTACTTTTAGCAGATGACTGCATATTTATTTATTTTGGCAATATCATTAATCGTTCAGAAGACTTTTATCCCCAAATCCCTTAGTTTTTCAGACAGACCTAGAACATCTGTTTGTAATTCTGTCTTGAACATTGCCAATACAAATTAGTCTTGGAAGCTCAGTCTGTATTTTAGCTTAAAACGTTCACAGACATTTTCAAGGTTCATGAGTTTTACAGTAACGATTAATATCAAACATGCACTAATCCGGATTCCACCCAAGGTTTTTATAAGTCTTTACAAATACAAACCTTGCAGTTTCCCAGTCAGGTAGGTTAAGGAATTTCTGCTGTCTCTTATGGGGTAAGACACTGCTGCTATTCACCTAACCCATAGTTTAGGATAAGGAATACAGAAGAATAATTTAAAAAGATTGTGTTTGTATGTGTGTGTATCAATCCATCAGTTCTTGGCCTATCATGTTTGGGGGTTTTTGTGGTTTTTTTGCCAAAAAAACTGAACAAAACCCTGAACGTGTAGATTGATTTTCTTTCTTCTTCTTTTTTTTTTTTTTTTTTTTTTAAATGAATGCCGTGGTCCGCGCGTTGGGTTTTTTATCTCCTGCAGAAGGCCTCATCTTCAGCATTGCAATGACCTAGTATCATGCTGGGAACTTTTATCAAATTGGATGAAAAAGTAGCTTTATATGAAGTGCAAACACATGGTCCTGAATCAGCAAATTATTCTGTCAGTGTCTTCTGTATACTCTCCCGATTAAAAGTGGCTTAGTTAGGAAACATCTGGCATATATATATGCACATATAGCATAAATGCAAGCTTCTCAGGTTTTGTAAACTTTTCTCTCTGTTGTGAAGAATTTCTACAAAATCCTGGGATTACTAATGTGAAGTTAAGCAAATTTTGGTTAATTGTCATGTAACTGTCATGTACTTAGCCTGACTTCAGTAACACTAGTGCACAGCAGAGGGGATGCCACTGCTCAGCCCCCCAAGTGAAGTCGGTTTAGAGCAACTGAAATACCCATGTAATAGCAGATTGTAAATTCAGTCTGCTTTTAAGAAGAAAACAAGAATGATTTCTAAGTAAGAACCCAGCTTAACGGAAATACGTCATTCTTCTAACTGACAGCCCTGACCAAACATACATTCTTTCAACATAACCTGTTCAGTGTGGAAGCCATCATACCAGTAGAAAAAGCACTACATGTCATTTCTGAAATATAATTTACTTTTAAGTTAAACAACCCCAAACAATGTGGATTGTCTAGAGGTTAGTTTTTTGGATTTGAAATCCGAGTGGTTTCTTGGCTGATGGGAATTTTGTTCCATGGTCTGGAGCTGCCAGCTGTCAAGAAATCTCATCTTCTCCAAAGCTGAATTTTGCCATGGTAATAGGTAGCTGCATTGTGGTGGGTTAAAGGTATTCTTCACCTTTTTGTCGTTATTTTTGTCCTTCCTGTGTTGGAATGTCTTTATCATTTTTATTTTGTATTAGCAGAGGTGATTTCCACAAGCAGCACTTATAAATGCAAAAGTGTTTGTTTTCTTCAGACAAATACTTCAGTAGTAGAACTAGTTTTTGTAGATGACAGAGCTGTGTTCCCTTAGCTGTGTTCACTGAGAAGTAGTGGATCTCTTTTTTAGATGCTGTATTCAGGTGTTGAGGAGTCTACCAAAAGGAGATGGGAAGTCTTTTCATGTTAAGTTATTACATTCAGCATAAACTGTAGGTGTGATTTGGGTTCTTTTAGCTGTCTTAATGATCTATGTGAAATTAATCAGAGGTTTCAATCCATTTACTAGCTGAGAATAGCCCACATTTAAGTGAACAGAGGAGGCAGCCTCTTGATTAAAACGGAAAACAACAAAAAGATCCCCAAACCCCAAACTAAACCTGCATCTTCTACTGTTTATACTGACAAGTCAACTTTGTTTTTTCTGTTCAGACCTTAAAAAAAAAAACCACCCCCCCCCCAAAACCCAGCATGCTGCAGTGAGCATTCCCTGCGCAGCCTAAGCCACCAGAACGACAGAGGTGAGGTGTTTGCCTCGTGGCCTGCAGGTGATGGTTCTCGCAGCTGGCCTGCAGAGGAAGACTTTCTCTGCACCTCTCACAACTAATGCATGTTGATACTTTCATAAGCTATATGCAAATCAGCTTTAACTTAAGTACCTATTGCAGTTGTGTAACGACAGTGGGGACTTAACACGAGCTACTTAGAGTTGTTGGCATGCTGTAATGTTTTTGAGTGAAGCGTACACAGTAGAAGAACGCTTGTCCCGCCCTTCACTTATAATGGCAAAGTCTCTGATTTGGATGTAAAGTTTGACTGGAAACCAGCATCCAAGCTTTAAAATAAGCTAAATGTAGGGTTTATCTAGATCGTTGTGACACTGTACCAGCCTTTCTAATGTGCAGAAGCCACTCGTGTGTGTGCCTGCAGAGCTGTCAAAGTGGGCAGGTGAGGCACCTCTTCTGAGTTTCATTGTGTTACTGCCCGGGTGGTGGTGGATATTCAGAAAGGGCGATGAATTAGAGTGTAATGTCTTCATGAGACATAGGAGGAAGCAGCAAATACGAGATGAAAAATTCAGAATAGGAGTAAGAAGGCCAAGGGAGGTTGTATAAATGGATAATAATATATACATGTATACGTACATGCTTGAAAAAAAATCTTTTTATTTTGCAATCTTAATGAAAGTAAAGTTTTTACAACACTGTGATTGTGATGGATCATTCATTCCCACGTGCTTTTTCAGTTCATTGATTTGGGTCATGGTTGACTTTAGAAATTACGAGAGGCTCATGTTTTTCAAACATGTACTGCTGGTATTTCTTTTATTCTGCAAAGCAGAGCATTGCTGTTGATTATTTAACTTCTGCTGATATCTATAAACCATATCAGCACTGATATACATTAACAAAAACTCTAGCTCTCTCCCAGCATTTGCCCATCACAATAAACCTTCTCTTTCTTCCTTTGCAAATAAGGAATAATGTATTTCTCATTTTCTTGTACTGCGTTCTGCAAAGTCTCATTCCATGGTTGTTGAACTGAAACAAATAATCTGATTTCACTCATGACCCATTGCTGAAGCTACAATATGATGATTAAAGGCCCATGTTTCTTGGCCATGGAGAAAATGAGTTTTAACTGAAGACTTATAGTGATGTAAAAGTAGTATTTTCTGGAACATAAAAAACAATTTTAACTGGATAATTGTGCAAAATCCATGGCCAATCCATATAAATTTGTGATTCTCCATGGTAGTTCAAATCTCCTTGCAGTGCCCATGCCTCTTTAAAGCTTGTTCAATACCAGTGGCGATTTTTGAAATGGAGATGGGTGCACTGATGCATGGTGATTGGGACAAGTCACCAGGAAGGTAGATGACAGTCTGTCATTTTATGACAGATATTATGGCTTGGCAGCTCCTCCTTCTTTTAACATTCTCTATGGAATGTTGTTGTAAAAAAAATAAGAAACAAAACCAGTAGCTGAGTGTGAGGAAGCATGCTGTGTGTTGAAATTCCCATGACTTAATTAAGAAATTGATTCTATTAATGAAAATAATATCTTCAGACTTTTAAAAAGCACTTGGTTATTTCTCATGTTAATGCACCGTCATTATTATGTTGTGTGATAAACTGAATTAGAAATGGAGAAGGCTTCATTTAAAAATACATGGGATCTTTTTTTAAAAATGTAAGATTGAACAAAATTAGTTCAAGAGTTATTTGAATTCTGAAAACTACCCATGTTTTATCTCCACTTTTACATTTCCATCAGAAATTATTGAAAAGGTTTTTTGCAAGTATTATCTGTGCTCCCTCTCTAAAATAAAGAGTATTTTCTGGAAGACACAATTATTTGGATGCTTCTTTAGTTGGAGTAAGTATCTTTTATGAAGGTACTGACTCTATTTAGAAATGTAGCAGTACTAATAACAGAACTAGTTTGTGAGAGAGGGCTGCCATTTGCAGGCATGCCTAAGCATGTGCATATCTTCAAGCACATCAGTGCTACTGATATTTTCAGGGGTAGTGCTACTGAAATTTTCAGGGTTACTCCTGGGGTTAGATGCCTTCTTGGTCAAACTGTTAATTCTTCAGCAGGAAAGCTTGTTCTGAAGCTAGTGATGACATAGAGTTCTAAAATATACTTCTGAATTGGGCCAATTTCTTTTTAAAGATGTTTCTGTTGGAAATGGGCAAATTTGGAAACCATGAAGGGTGTATAGGTTTTGCTTACTTACTAATTGATATGTAGAATGAGTGGGAAGTCGGTGAAGGCAAATTAACACTAGTACTCTCAGCTGTTGAATTATAATTACCCTTTTTCTGAAAATACATGGGTGTTACTATAGTTACAGAGGCATTTCTTTTGACCTTTTTGCTTACCTACTAAATGGAAAAGGGGAACTTGGATGACTAATCTTTGAAATTGAGTAAAAGACATCTATTATGCTTTTAGCCATCAGATGTCACCAGAGTACAGAGAGTAAGTATTAGGTGATGTACAACTGATCTATGGCTTTCCTTGGCTGTTTATTTTGGAGTGGGAGGACTCCAGTCCTGCAGAGGCTTTCTCAGATCAGTAGTCACAGCAACTTGGCCAGTTCCACAATGACTATGACACTATGGATTTAGAGTATTGAGCAAGAAGTGGGTTGGGGACCTTGTCCTGCTTCTGTAGGGGCATTGACACCAAATGAAGTGGGGGCAGAAGCAAGCAAGAGGTGAACAAATATCACCACACAGTTCAGCCTTCGTATTTCTGTGCTCGTTGAAGTGGAATATTTTGCAGAGGCCTTGAAAGCAACTTGTGTCTTCACTGCAGACATAGCTATGGGAGTGCTTATTAGCTCACGTACCCTTATTTGCTTTCCGCCTTTGGGTGGTGTTCTGCTAGCCATGCAGCAGCATGGACCTTTGCCTTATTCGATGCCCAGGTGCTTACTGCTTTCTTGAGCAGCACCGGGCACTGCTCCTGCTTTCCTACATGCACTGTGCCCACAGTGGTTGAGGCTGAGTTTGGGGACGTTTGCAGGAGTTTCAGTACAAACAGGTTAACTGTGAAGCGTGGAAAAACCTTACAAAGATCTTTGAGAACAAAGTGGAGGCTGCAATGAATCTTTAAGCTCTAGGACTTTATGGTTTGAGATGTGAAAAGTTTAGTGACTACATTTTTAATATTAAGATTTCTTTCAGTCAATCTGACACTATAAATGGACTTCAGGGCAGTTTTAAGGTTTAACTTAACTTTCAGCTATTATATGCTTAGTCCTTCTTGAAGATCTTGCTTTCCATCACTAATGGTGCAAAGCAGCAGCAATGAAAATAACAATTTAGCTTTAACTGCATTATAAAAGTCAATAGTAAATATTTAAAAATATATATATTCTGCATTTTCTGAATAATTTCTATGTAGCATTGCTGCCCCAGTGCTAATATGAAATACCTTCATTCTTATTGGTGAACATCTCCAAAATTAAGCTTTAGAGTGGGACCCACAAAATCCACCTTTCGGTAACACATAAAGGAGGGAGACATCCCTTCTTTATTGACATCCACAGTCTGTTGGAGAGAGAAGCGAGAGATGTGACATAACAGGTTTTATTTAAGCACCTGATAGGTAGAAACTTTGTAAAATGTTCTCAGATCAATTTGCTTGAATGTGAATGAAAATTGCTGTAAGGAGTGTAAAATGAAAAAATCATGATTCAGTAAGGGTGTTTGGCACCATACTTTATAAATAAATGTCCACTCTTTCCAGGTATTTCCAAGCTATGTTTTGTTTTGTTCTTGGACAGAAATTATTGGGAGATAAAATCCTTTAGAGGCTGATGGGGAACAAAGTGAGACTTCTCTGAGCAAAAAACAAAGGCCTTTGTAATCTAGAAAAGGGGAAAGAGATTCCCAAACAGGGAAGTTGTTGAAACACAGAGAAAATGAGGGGAAAAAATATGAACTGTAGCAACAAAACCAAAATGCCTGCAAAGCTGGAGATAATGAAATGCCAGGAAAAGAACTGATGAAATATAGAAGATTTGAAGAAAAATATGTGTTTAAAAAAAGTTGGAAGGTTTGTGGTAATGGTAATTTAAAAGACTGTTCATCCAGCTAGACTGAGAGAGGACTGGTTAGGCAGCTATTTGTGAATTACAGGTGTTTGTAGATCTGCTAAAAATTATCTTTCTTCAGGTTTCTCCAATGCCTCACAATTGTGTAGAATAATTTAGGAGAGTAAACAGTGGTACTGTCAGGAATAGTCTGCATTTCTAAGAGGCGAAGATTAGACTTGGTACCAGAAATACTTTTGTTTGAGGGAAACAAGCATTTAAAGTGTATCCCAAGAGAAACAAGTAGGGCAGAAAGCCATCCTGCTGTGGGCTGGCTGGAGGCAGGAAGCAGAGTTACTGGTGTCGAGAACATTTTCACATTCTTCTAAATGCAGAAGTCTTCAGGATTTTATGAGCATCCAGTTCATGACAAGAGTGCTTTGGATATCTTGCAAGACCTCACAATATCAGATTACACCTGAGCAAAGGGGAAACAAGCTGTTCTCTGGGCTCTGTGCCAGTATATGTGTGAATATCTTTCTCTGTGTTGTCAGCCCTCTCTGCTATCTGATAGAAATATGTTTTTCTTCCTGCATTTCACTCCTGTTTTCTAGCTTTGTGGGTTCTTCAGCTTATAAGTAAGCAGAACTGACTATCCTGTTCCAGTCACCTGCATTTTTATCTTAACTTGGGTGTAATCTGAACATAAGGGCTAAGCAGGTGAAAATGAGGGGTTAACTTGATGTACATCCTTACCCAATTCTAAATCTACAAGATAAAATGCACCACAATTTATTTTGAGCCCAGCTGTATTGCTATGTCTGCCCAAGTTTGTTGCCTGAAATTTTTTATTTTTGTTCAGCACTTTCCAAATGTGTCCCACAGGGAATGAAAGGACTTTGAGGTGTAACTGTTCATACTTGGAAGCAGAAAAGCAAGTAAATAAACATTGCAGGACCTCTAAAAAGTGGATATCCTAAAAATATAAATATGATCAGGAATGGAAGGGAGCTAAGAAAGAAAAAAGCTGATGAGGATGTATCTCTCTGAGGGGGTCAGAGGAGTTTATATTTCACTGGAAATCATAGAGCCATATGATCCAGGAGGTAATACTAGCAGGATGTAAGTATTTACAGCAGTATGATATTTTAGATTAACAACTGTCTTTTTGTGCAATGTTGACTTACGGGTCAAACAAAAAAATACTTGGACATACAGGAGATTAATGAACAATGCGTTTATAATTTTTATAGGGAAAAGTGAAAGATGGGATTTTTGTTATACTTGGCTTCATTGGATTGTAACATGTTCCAGAAATATGCATTTAAAAATATTGCATGTAGCTTTTTTTTACATATTTCTAAGTTATAGATCTGACCTTTTCATATTGTGAAATATAATCTTAGTCTTCCTCAGTATTTGGCTTTCTTCTTTGATTAAAATCCCAAGGTGGAATGAATGTACTGTGTGACTGAAATTAATCTGTTTAAGCCTGAAATTGCCAGAGGCATGTTGGCGTGCCCACTGCAGGCCTTGATTTGAGGGAAATTGTGTCAAAGTGGCTTTGCAGGGCAAGCAGGTGCAGGAGACAATTTGTAGTAGTTACCTTGTGCTCTGGGAGCCAACTTTTGCTGTGTTTCTGCTTCAGTGCTCTCAGGGGGGAATAGCTGTGAGTTTCATTGGGAGGATAATTACAGAATTTTCACATAACTATTGATTTCTGTTGTGATGGCATTTGTTTTATTCATCGTGCATGTTGATAAAGTGTGCGTGTGTCTATATATATATACACACAGTATGTGTATGTACATATATACACATATATAAATGTTAAAGGTATTTTATTCTAAAGCTAGTCTGTCTTCTAGAACAAAAAGGTACTGCTTTGGGAGATGCTGGCTACTTCTCCTGAAGAATGCTTTCATTTGAAGGGCCTGGTACTACTGAAATTACTTGTGAAGTCTTTTCTTGGTTTTCAGTAGAGATCTTCTTATATTTCCTTGCATAGGTTAGGATCAGAGGTAAATACTGAATGAAGAAGTAGAATTCAAAGGTAAGATTACATTTCTTGCCAGTTTTAGGGCCATATTTTTAGGTATTTCTTCTTACAAGTTCCTTCAGTAATTTTATTGGAAAGCACTGCATCTGAAGCTTATCAGTTACCAGCTTAATGGAGAGGTGTATAATTCTGTTCTTGGTTGTATCAGAATAAATACTGCACTTCTAGTGGCTCTATTTTCAGCAAATTAATCCGTTTTTTTTTCCAGTTTGACTGAAGGAGAATCATCTCTTTGTGGGTCTAAATAACTTTTCAGTTTCAGCAAAGAATCTTGCACCATTCTGTGAGTGTTGGATATTTTTTTAAAATACAGTCTTTTTCAAAATAGTGCAAAGAAGTTTAAAAAAAACCCCAACATTTTCTTATCAGAATTTACCAATGCTGCTGTCACTGTATGAACACAGACTAGCTTCTGCATGGGAATGAATGAAAATCTACCCTTTGGATGTCTTTTTATTGTTTTTCCAGCCTTGATTTTGGGTCCTGCGGCCCCCAAAAGAAGAAAAAGCTAAAAATCCAGCATATATTTTCAGAAAAGATGATACTGGAATGAAGAAATGTCTGTAGACCATACCAAAGTTTTATTTAGAAATTGTTTTTCAAAATTTTCAGACCAGGTATTCTTCAGAAGAAAAATCAAGATGCAGAAAAAAATTATGGGAGATAATACCTGACACACAAAACAGACAAAAAATACCATCCAGAACCTCCTGTCAGCTGAAGTTGTATGACCTAGCATGTCATTACCTATTCAGTGTATATTTTAAAACCAAATAAAGATAATATATACGTAAAAAACCAGTATTTGTAAGATCTAAATGGAATGGATGCCCATTCTAAGCAGAAGGATCCTCTCTCTCCCCTCATCTATTTGAATACTGTGTTTTCCTTATAGAACATATCCAGAAATGTTTCAGGGTGTTAAATACATGGCTGGGTGTAAAAAGAATTATCGAAAACAGCAGTGAAAGTGAGCATTCAGGGTAGCACATGAAACTTCAGAAGCCAAGACTTAAGTTATGGGAAGTCATCTTGAGTAACCTGTATTTTTGTTTGTGTTAGTAGGTGGTGTGCTTGGGAGTACAGATGCCTTAACTAAACTTTCATCACAGGCCAGGTGCTTTGGTTATTCATGTTTTCTCTCTCTCTCTCTCTCTCTTTTTTTTTTACATGGAGAATGCAATGCCGCTTCTGTAGTATGTTCAGGGGGTATAAAGTAGATGATCATTATATTTCGAAATAAAGTAGGTGTGCTTTTCTTATATAAAGGTCTTAGTTCTCACTTGAATAAGAGGCTCTAATCATTCATGGTTAGTTGTAGTTACTATCTTTTAACTCTAAATATTTGTCATTCTTGCTACCTCTCAGAAAGCTACTTCTCCCAGTGCTGCTGTTGGGTTAAAGATTAATTGATATACTTACTCAACACAATGAAGCATGCAAGTGGAGAATATGGGAGATTTTTGCGTGACTTTTAGGGACATAGATTTCCAAGGCTTCTTATCTGTTGTACTCTTGTTTGCCCAGACCCGAGGGGTTACGTGGGACCCGAGAGCAGTGTGCGGAAAAACCCAGCAGCCTTATTTCAGAGGCCATGGGGCGCGTGGAGGATGGCTTCTCCTCCACCAGCTGATGTGCAATTGCAGAGTGGGTCCAGCAGCCTGGCAGGGGAGAAAGGGGGAAGCGCTGAGCCTGCCAAGCTGCCCCAAGTCAGAACCCGGGGCACTGGAGGGGTTGGGAACCCCTGCTGCGGGTATGGCTCGCTGGCTGTGGAGGGTTGTTGCTTGCCAAGGGCTTGGATTTGGGGTGTTGCAGAGGCATACGCCCTGGGGTTGTTGCTGCCTGGCCGTCAGCACCCTTTGTCCCTGTCCCCAGAGCCGGGCTGTGGCTTTTGGTATGCTGAAGGTGCCCCCCCCCCCCAGCAGTGTCTGGTGCCCACGGGGGTCAGCAGCAGCGTAACAGCTGGGGAGCAGCTGTGCCGCTGCACTGTGTTCTTCTTCTGGGAGAGGGGTGAGGAAAGAAAGTTGTAGTTGCATTTAACATAACCCCTCTGCTCTCAATTCTCCCGCATTTAAAATGGCTGTTTGTCATTTGCATCTTTATTATTGGGGGACAGAAGCATATTAATAAAATGATGAATGACATTCTTACTTATTGTAGCTAGTGATTGCTTTCACTTTGTGACAGGTCTGAAATGCACACACTTGAGAAAATCCAAGTAGGCTTCGTGCGCTTGACGTGTTCAACTGAATCGCAAAGGTCTAAGAATGTGTTCAGGAAATTAGTTCAACATGACATATGTCTGAAAGAGCCACTCTTTTGTTACATGTATTATAGTGCTGGATTATTAACTGAAAAACAATATCAATGACAAAAATGCAGCAGGGGATTCGTGTGAGATTGCCCTTTTTTCCTGCAAGCTGTGGCAGAAGCAGAAGTGTGAATAAACTGTACAGAAAGGAGTGTTGAGCAGAGTCTGGTAATCAAATGTTCTGTTATTCTGACACTTATCTTGTGAGTAGGGCTGAAAGTCAAGTGCCTGCAATCAGCAGAGAAGTGTAGATGCATTTTCATTACAAATTAAGTAGTCTAATTGTATTTGCTTAGGTTTTGTTGTGGTTTTTAAAATTATATTAGGCCCTTTCCTGGCAAACAGAAGTATTTTGTGATGTTTTTAAAAGGGCATGTTTTGTATGTTGTGAGGGCACAGGTGTGGCTCTGATAGGACCTGACAGTCCAGACAAACCCTTGTCCACCTCTGCACTCTGTGATTCAGACTTGGCACTTCTTAGGACTTTAGCCATGCTTTTGCAGGCTGCCTCCTGGGCTGCCGCTCATACTTGGGAGCAGCTTCCCATAGACCTGGCTACCTCACCACTCATCATCAGGCCCTCCTTACAGTGCTCTGGTCTTCTTGTACCTTGAACAAAAAGGAATTTAAAAGAAGCCAAAAGAAAAAAAGTTATTTTGCTGGGGAGGGTGTGTATGCCACTTCCAGTTGAACTGTCTTACTAGTTTTTTCCTTATCTCATAGGTTTTCTTTTGTTTTCTGTCCATATCATCTGCTTGGGACTTCTTCCACCCATCTATGTATTCGGGTTTATTTTTTTCCCCTCTCAGTACATATTGGGAGAGCTTATTCTATGAATGGTGTTTGTAGATAATAATGATGAAAGAATTCAGTAATATCCAGATTCCTCAGGGTAAAAATTCTTCACCTGACTGTAACACCATGGTAGAGGACAACTGACGACCCCTGCTTACTTTATTCTTGTGGATTTATTTTAGTACAGGCTAAGATCCTCACTTGTGCTTGCTGTTTCATAAAGGGTTGATTTGGAAAATCTTGTTGAAGCTGTATTGGAAAATTTATAATTTATTGTCAATTGCTGCATCTTTTCTACTGCAGCAGAAACTTTTTCAGAGATTAAAGTATTACTAAATGCATTAGATCAAATTCTGTGCCTTTTCTCATCCATGAAATTAGTCACATTAGGCAAAATGCAGTAGATAACTTGTGAGTAACCTGATACTGTCTCCAGATCATGTTTACAGGTAATGAGAAATGCATGGAACTGTTTTGACAGTGACTAAAATTGTTTCAATAAAGCCTATAACATTAATAAAATTTCGAGGACAGGAATAAACTAGGCAAGTTGTCTCACTTTTAAAAATTATCTAAAAACCATGAATGCTGTATATGTGAATACATGAATCTTATTCTTAAATTCTTTATGTTCAGATTAAGTGTTTACATCATGCTGGTTTATGTTTATAATGTCATGTAGCAAGATTCATAGATGCTATAAATGTAAGGGATTTTTTTTAGTCCAAGGAGGAGGAGAGCATTGGAAGAAAAGACAACAATTTCATCAGTAGCTTTACTATGCAGCTCTGTAACAGGCGTTCTACATCTGCTTGTCATTCAAAGAAACCCCAAAAGATGAATGGATAGTTCATTCATTATACGGTGCCAGCAGGGAGTCACCTTATTTAAATAATCTGACTGGTATTGTCAGTTTGGCAAAATTCCAAGTTTTGAGTGATAGTCCTTAGATTTTGTGTGTGTATGCATTTGTTATTGCAGCATCTTTAACCCTTAGGGACAAAGGATACAAAGAAAATAATCCTGTAAAGTGTTGAGACTTCAGTGGGTGCTGAAGGAGTTTGATGCTTTGTGGCGACAGGTCCACTAATTGTTTTACAAAAGAATGAGTACATGTTGGTCACTTAACACCAATGATTCCAGTAAATCCTGGCATCTCTTGGAAAAATACCAAGAGGTATACCAAGGCAAGGTATGCTTGCAGTATATTAAGGTTGTTGGATCTAGCCTTCTGATGGAAGAATGTGAAATCTGTAGGAGAGACTTCTCCAATAGTTATGGGCATTCATTCATTTAAATTCTGGCTCCAGAAAGTTATAATTACTCTGCTTTGGGAATCTGTGTTTTACTTGTTGCTGCTGAGACTTATTGGTACTTCAGTGTGTATGGAACTAAAGTTGCAAATGCTCTGTTATCAAAGTCCTAACTCATTACTGTGTTTTGATGAATATAATTTATAACAAAAAAGTCTGCCTTCAAAACAGTTTTGCTCAGTCGTTCTGCAGTAGGGTGAGCACTTGGTCATTCAGATAATACTATATAATGGCAAGAAGTTTGATGGGGGCTGCTAGCATGGGTGTAGAATATTGAATACAAAGGAGGCATCCAGAAACAGAGAGGCTGAAAGCTTCTCCATGACCTCTCTGATTCTGTACAGCCATGTAAAACAGACCTGGAAAGAGCAACAGGGACATGCTGCAGAGTGACTGTCTTGAGGGCTGCAGCTGTGTGTGTGGGCAGCTGAACAGCAAACCAAAGCTCTAGGCCCTTGGCTTTCTTTTCTTGTTTTAGGTCAGTAGGCAGATTTTTAGTGGTAATGGTGCCTATGGTGTTGTGAACGGTTCACTGGCAGACTCTGAAGGTACTAAACAGGTAGCTGAACAAGTTAAAAGTTCTTGCAGTGTCTTCTTTCAGTAATTTGAAGGGTTTAGCTTCAGAAAAGTTTTAATCTATCCTATTAATTATGAAATATCTAGAAAGGAACTGTAGATTTCTTATAAATGATTCTCTCATGTCCTTGATAAAATGTGCTGCTTAGTATTAAAAGATGTGTCAAAACTTGTCTCGGTGGGAAAGAGTTTGTATGTTAGTTTACGAGCATGTATTTATACCTGGACTACTTCTGATATCCAAACAGCATTTCTGTTTTCTTTTTTGTCTACAGTAATTATTCCGCTGGAGTGTATTTCTTCACAAAATTACTCTGACGTGAGCTTCTAATCTTGAATGAGAAATATGTGCTCCTCTGTCATAGGCTGGTTAAAGTGTCATTGCTCAACCTTGAAAGTGAAACAGCTCTCCCCAGCTGGCAAAATGAAGATTTCACACTTGTTTCTAACTCTGAATCATCATCAGTCATTGCACCTTAAAATCAAAAACCTACTGTGCATGTACAAGATTTTAGATTCTGTTTATAGGAATCCAATAGTTGCTGGTTTTTTTTCAGTCTCCAGGGCTGGCTTTGCAGGTAGGAAGGTAAAGAAGGCACTAGCAAAACATGTGCTTATATCTGAAATATTTCTGATTTATTCTTCTCCTGGTAGTTAGTAGGAGTGCCTTTAAAATATTGTGCAGCAACACAGTGATTTTTATACAGTAGAAATGAAAAGATTGTTACTTGGTTGTAACGCTCTGTACATAATGCTCCTCTTAACCTTTGACCAATGTAGCTATCTAAACTCCCCGAATGCTTATGAGTCCTAAGATAGTGCATAAGCTGTTATTTTTAATAATTCAAACATAGCAATACTTTGATATGTCAGCAAAATACCTTTTCCACTTGTGGGACTTGAAGGAAAGGAGAGGTTGGTTTGTGCTAGAGGATGCTTCATGGTATTTCTGGTGTTCTGCCCCTACTCCTGATGGTTTTGGTGTCACGGCTGAAATCAGTGGGCTAAATTTGTCATCCAGAAGTTCTAGATTGAAGTTTGTGGGCACATCGGTGCTGTCTTTTTTTGGTTGTGGCCTTTGGAGAGCGTTCTACCATTTTGAAGTCACCCATAGAAATTAAAATTTGGGGACAACTGAGTGGTGTAAGTAAAAGGAGGAAGAAAGGTCATGTCACAAAGCAGTTGAGCTGGGAATCCGAGTATATGGTATGCAGCCTCCAGGTTACTGACAGCAGTGGAGGAGTTTTCTTTCGGTGTCAGCAGAGACAGAGAATTACACCTTGTTTTAGTCATGTAAGTTGGGAGTGTGAGTGAAAAGAGCACACCTGGTACGGATGTGCAGACGCCAGGAATCTTGCAGAGAAAGGTCCTTCATCTGATCATTTAAACTTGCCCTTTCAATTCGAAATGAGCTGTGTTAGGTGCTTAGTTGTCTCCCAATTAAATTGGAAGTCTGAGTTAATCTGTATAATAAGATTCAAGGCAGCTAAATGTAAAGCACTATAGCAGTGCAAAGATTGCCTTACTAGAATTGCCTTTTGAGGGGGAGAGTGGCATGACTGCCACATACCTCCTTCCTTGCCTTGCAGAACGACGGAGAAGGGGTTACTGAGGAGTAGGTCGTGGTGACAGTTTCTTGGCTGTACCTGAGCTGTGTTCAGCTGTGTGCAGCTCACAAGGTAACACTGGCGCCCAGTTAGGTGCAGCACTTGGTTAAGGTCAGAGGGATGGCCAGGACGCAGTTTGAGGAGAAGTAATAAGGATTATGCCATCCATACAGTCTAGTTAATTGTAGTGTCTGTAATGTAACTCTCCTGCCTTCAGTTTTATCAACAACAACAAAAAGTATATACTGTTTTCCCAGCCTAACGAATGCCCATAAAGCATGTAAATAACTTTGCATGTAAAGAAATCAAAGTGAAAACTTCCCAGTGTTACCAGAATAATGTAACATGTTCAGTATTTTCTACAGGAAAATAAGAAGAGGGGGAAGCCTTGAAATCTATGTCTTGTTTCCACTCATCTGAAATAAATCGCTTTACTTGAACTTATGTATTTGAGGTGTAAGATTTGCTGTGTGCGTAACTTTCACGTTTAGTATTTCCTTAGTGTCTAAAAATTTACAGAATTTCAGTGGTGTTTTCTTAGCTCATATAACTGTAAACTAAGACAGCATCAGAAAATGGTACTAGAGTCAGGAGGTGCTTTTAACCTTTAGATTGTGATGTATAGCTGTGGTAGTTATCCTTCTAGCTTTCACTGGATTTTTATCCCCTCCCCCGCAAATGAATTTGTATTTTGGTCTCACTGTCCATCAGTCAGAAGTATTTTCTTAGAATAGAAATTTCTGCTAATGTGTCAACTTCAGACTCTGTTATAAAGTTATAATCTGATGTCATGACTGCAAGTTCACAGCAAGGTCTTTCTTTAAGACAGTGACGCTTGCTTAAGACAAGACTCAAGATAGATAACAGATTAACTAGCTGTATTGCACAGCTCTAATTATGGTGTTATTTACAAAATCAAACCCCTCAGGGTTATAGCTATATGGCAAAAAAACCCCACATTTGATATTTTTACTGCTGATCCAAAGTGGCCCAGAGTTGCCAAGTAAAGGATTGTGAATATAGCTTTGAACGTAACCATGCACAATTTCTTCTTGTGTAACAGTGCATTTTAGACTACTCTTGTTTTTCAGATATTTTTCTTGCCTTGGGATATTTGAAAATTGCTAGTTATGCAAGAAGGATAAACAAAGCTGTATTTGTATTTATAACTGGTTTTCTTTTTTTTTTTTTTTTTTCTAAACAGCAATGAACATCTGCACAGATGCTCTCAGTGCAAGGTTGCTAAATACTGTGGTAAATCGTGTCAGGTAAGATGAAAAATAGCAGCTATAAAGGGTTGAAGAAAACAGGCATTTTAATACTTTATTTACAGGGTCTCCATTCATTTTGCACGTTGTCATACACTGCAGTTTCTTATTTGTGGTTATGGACAAAGTGTGTAAACATGCCGCCTTGTTGTATTTGAGTATTTTTATAACTATAAATATAAGATTATAATTAGTGCAATATACAAAACTAAGCTGAAATGTGTGGACTTTGGCTGTGCTTGTTTAGAGGGAGAGGAATAATTCTGCAGCTTTGCTGGCTGTAGACTGAAGGCTCTAAGTCAATTTTGCAGTAAAACATTTTGTACTTCAGGAGTGATTTTTGTCATGGCAAAGTATATATTCCAGTTTTTTAAGAGGAAGTAAGGGTCAAGAATGTGCAGAGAAGAGGCAGCCTTGGGCAAAACTGCATCTCTGAGGGGGTTTTTCAGAAGATGGAGCTAGGCTCTTCACAGTGGTGCATGGCAGGAGGACAAGGGACAACAGGCTTAAGCTGAAAGAAGAGAGGTTCGCATGGAATATAAGGAAAAATTGTTTCACCCTGAGGACAGCCAAGAGGTGGAACAAGCTGGCCATGATGTTTGTCATGTGCATGCTTTGTGGATTTCAAGACCCCACTGGATAAAGCTCTGAGCTGGGTCTGACCCCAAAGCTGACCATGCTTTGCAACTAGAGGTCTCTGTAGATCCCTTCCAACTTGAATTATCCTGTGATTCTATCTTATGAAAGAGTTTTTAAAGGTGTGCAGACTTAAACCCTTAGCTTTTATAATTGGCTTGTATTGTCACTTAAGCATGTGCATAGACGGTGGCAGGACTTGGTACTGAGTGGACATGCAAGGGTAAATGACTGTGTAAGGTCTAATACAGCAGAGAACCAGGCACCTGAGATTTTAACCATGAGGGTTGCCTTACAGAACCCTTGATTTTTTAAATGATTCCTCTTTGATTTGCATTGTGATTTCTGTGGTTTTTGGTTTTTTGGTGGTGGTTGTTGTGTGTCCCGTCCCCCCCCCGCCCTCCCAAATAGAGAAGAATGAAGAAAACCAACTAATGGTCAAAACAAACTGTAGTGGTACTCTATTAAATGTATATGAATTTAACTTTTTAAATTAAGTTCTTGACATTCAAATGATCTTTTCACATATCATGTGCTTCTATAAACAATTCTGCCTTTATCTGCAGCATTCTCAGCATGCCAGAAACCCCTCCTTTTTGGGATTAAAACATATGGAGAGGGAAAAGAGGAAGATATGTCATTTTGATTCATTGTATGGCAAATGTGTGCAATGTACATTAGGTGCTTACTGTAGCATCAATAATAATGCCACAGGTAGATTTATTATGGGAGATCATAAGGAAAATATGACTGTGAAGAATATAAAGGACCAGAGTCTTTGCAAGGTAAGTTTAAAACAAATATCTGCCAGGAGAGTTATTGGTAAAGCTGCTACTGGCAAGTCTCTAATGTGAAATGAGGCTATGCTGGCACTGACCTGCACAAGCCAGTCTGCAAGATATAATGCAATACCCTGTTCCAGTTTAGGTGTAGTAGCGATGAAGGTAGGAAATGGGGCGTCCTCCTTGAGGAAAACAGTTATGTGAACGTGCTTCAGGTATTCACACCGGATACCCGAGATGGCTTCAGGTTATCTGCTTTGTACTTCCAGCTCTAGGGTTCATGTGATGGAAGCCATCCACAGTTGTAGGTGTTGATTTCAGTGAGACAGGCTACTGCTGCTAAAAGTAATCTGCACTTAAAATGTTGTGTATTTACTGTTACATAATATCTTGAACTGTTAATATCAATAAATATTAATATTATATAATAGTCTGTGATATTAAGTAGCAATTGAGAATAACTGAAAAAATGTTATTTTCTAGTCAAAATAGTGAATTTATTGGGATAGGTGACTCAGGGCAGATGATCCAGATAAAACCAAGACCAGCCAGATCTGTTTGCTTTTGAGGACTGTCCTCTAATTCTTATTTCTTTTGATAAGCTAGCTGAAGTACTGTGCAGCTGTGGTTTTATAGCAGCTGTTAGCAAAGCTCTCCTTGGTCAAGCCAAAGGCTTTGTGCTCTACTTTTGCCTCTGTAGCTTTAGTGCAACTCATTAATATGTGCACTTCTAATGAAACTAATTCCTGAACAAAATAAACAACAGGGTATTGAATGAAATTGCAGTGTGCACATTTTAAAAAGTGAATATTGGCAGAACAGGACTGTTTTAGTTTTATAAATACAGATAACTGAAATGCAAATTGTGTGGTTGGGTTTACAATTTATACTTAGTTGCAGAATGATTTGATTATTTTTTGATGTGTGTTAAATGAATCCTACAACTCAAAACACTTAGCTTAGGCTTAAAAACTGTCAGTTTTCTGGAGTTTTCTGGTTAATACATTAAATGAAATCAGAATTAATGTAAAGATCTGACTTAAAAAAAAAGAGATTGAGTAGCTGAACTAGGTTTAGGATAAAGGTGGACTTTGTGAAGGAAACTTCAAAGTAGATGCAGTACGGGATTTCTATGTTAGGCTGTGCCAAAATGAGCCATTTTAAAATCTGAAAATACCTTGTAAAAATCTTCATTTAATTTAAAATGTCAGGTGGTTTAGAAAAACTGTCTTTGGGCTAACCTAAGGAGAAGAAATAGTCTTTTAAAAGATGTTTCCCTTTTTGGAACTTAATATGAGAACTATTATCCCGCAGGAGATCTGTGGGCAGAGACAGAAATCCTCAACAAAACTACGTAGGAATTAGAATTCCTGGTTTGTAGAAATCTCCATAATGTCATTATTGAAAATTTCAAGTGAGTTGTGCCAAATTTCAAAATTTCCTTCCACCCCTGGCCATTTGAAGTAGTTTGCTTTCACTTTTACCACTTTAATTTGCTTCAAAAAATGTTAGAAATGTGGGACTGGAAGTTAACACAAGAGATCCTTTGGGCTGACCTTTTTCAACTGAATTCTGATTTCAGGATTAAGTATATGTAGACCTTTTGCTTTTAAATGCTTTTTCAGTTGGACCTCATTGACTTTTGCCCCTTTTTGACAATTCTCTGTTGTAGCCCCTTTCCTACCTGTTGATGCCTAATTTCCTGGAGCTGCCTTCTGGCAGTGTTATGTTGGCTGGATGTCCCTCCAAATGTAGCGTTGCCACTTCTGCTGCTCCTCGTAAGCACTGCTGTGATCTGTCCTGGCAATGTTTATTAATTTGGTGCATCCCATAGACTGGGGACCAGTGATATAAATGATAATCCCTGAAAAATGGGAGAGTCATTTCAGGAAGAATTCAGAATGTGTCATTATCAAACATTATTGAAAAGGCTTCATTTAAACAACTCAAAAAAAACCCCAAAACCCAGACACATTTTGTAAAAATTTGAATGATCCTTTGGAAATTACAAATTAGGTCTTTTTAACAAATTAAAACCTTCCAATGGAAAAATATCGCACTTAGAATTTTTTTTTTTTGTTT
>JAVJGG010000050.1:4355616-4487064 GCA_035590195.1 Aviceda cuculoides
TTTTTATGTATTTGTTGGTTTCCGGGCCCCCCCCCCCCCCCCTTTCTGGGAATTCAGTGGCTCTCAGACCATTAAAGTAGGTCTCATTTCCTTCTTTTGCTCATTTTGCTAAGTCTGTGTGATAGTCTGCCCTAGGAAAAAGAAGAGCAAATGACATAGACCTGTCATGGGTGCAGATACTTCATATCACTAATAATAAAAAGAATTGACAGAAGGGACAGAAGAATCTGACTAAACAGGTGAGTTGGCTGGGAGAAAGGAGCTATCAACTAAATATACCCATATGCTTTACATGTGAGTAAAATTAGTATATCATTTGGAGTTCTGTCAAGCACAATGCTTTTTGGAAAGCTCTATCGTCACTCTCTAATTTTCCATGTTGTAGTTTATAGCATTCCCAGTTTGGTTGTCATATGAGTGTGTTATGAAGTATGGCATTATATTAAAAAATGATTTTAATGTGCCCACATCCTTAGTGTGAGGTAGCAGCAGGCAGTTTCTGCCACTCCCATAGAATGTTTTTTGGAAGTTAAGCTGAATGTCAGTGGAAAAAATACTGTTTTTTTTTTTTTTTTCCTTAAGCCGAATAGGGATGCTTATTCCTAGCAGGTAAAATATAAGGCTTTGGAACTCTAAAGTATCTGATAAAAGACTTACGTGGTCTCTTCTCTGTAGTGTAACTCTAAAAAAGACCAGCTGTGATGACTTCTCTGTGTGGTCATAGAATAAAGAAAAACTACAGATGCATGACTTCAAGATTTAATCTTGTTTTCCCAACCTCTTCCAACATTCCTTTCAAGTTCAGTAGGTTCTTATTCCAACATTGAACTTTTTTGGATCAGTTCTTTAATTGCATGCCACAAAAAGATCCCGTCAAAGGTCATTTTTTTATTCTGTTTGATGCTGGATCCTCAAGAAGGAAAATAAGCAGACAGCCAGACAAAAGAGAAAAACAGTTCTGCAGCGAGGTGACTAAATTCCAGATACTTCTTGGAAAATGTCCAACCTGATTTAGGTCAAAAGAGCTTTTCAGAAGCTCTTTTAAACAGTCCTCCTTCTCTGCTGTCCACTGCTCTTGTCTTTGTGAAAATTAATTATAGTTTTATTCATTTGCTTCTGATGCTTAATGGGCAGAGTCCCCTTGAGTGCAAACTTGTGGAAACTTCCCATTGAAAATCAAAGAAAATTTTGCCATTTCTTTCCACGGGAACAGAATTTCACTCCAATATATTTTTAGTTTGCATAAGATCTGTGGAAAATATCAGCTGTACTATATGGGGAGGCGTCTCAGAAGGGTAATGTACCTTCCTTTTTGAGAGTGTTGCCCTGTCCTTACTTAGACAATTTGCTTTTGTATCAACTGTCCTTTGAGCTGGAGTTGGATTTTTTCATTCTTTCTATCTGATCACTATTCGGAAGCTCCAGTTTATTTAACATGCCATTTATCAAGGTTGTGACTGTTTTTAAATTCTGATCCGCAGTATTAAACAGAATTATCTGCAGTTAATTATGTGATAAGGCTTTAACTCCACTGAGACTTTTTCTAATGTCAAGATAAATTTTTGACACCATGGTTTTATGGTTTAATGATGTTTCCATAACCTTGAGATAAAATCAGTCCTTGCTTTTTATTCTTCAGCTTTTACTTACATGTGTGAAGAGGTGGCCTGGAATCCTGTGAGACATTGAATGGATGCAGGATAAAGAATTAAAATTTTTTGTATACATTTATCGGTCTTTTCATAATAGCAGATGGAGCCACATAAACTACTTAAGACATTGAATGAAATCTGTACCTACCATGTTGACTGTAAAACTGTGAGTGACTCCACTAACTGGAATCAGGCCTAAGACGACTTTTTTTAGATCAAATGTAGACTTGGTGTCTTACATAGAATTGCAACTACTCATACTATGTCAGAAGTGACTTTCTGAGCATTTTTAAATTGTCTGAAAACTTTTTTTTTTGCAATTAATAATAAGAAGAAAAGATTCTGATGTTAGATAAAATGGTAGACATTTTAAAGATCTCCTAATTTTAGATCCTCACATTTATAAAAATAGTAAGATGTATTCAACCTCTGTCATTAAATAACAGTAAAGTCCAGTGACATTTAATGAACTCTAACATAATGGACTTCTGGAGCAGTTTAGTAATCTTAAAACAGAATTTTGTTGGAAAAGAAGGGGTTTCTAAGGGACCTTTTGGTGAAACAGTTGATAACAAACTTTTGGGAAAAGGATGCTGGATTGAAGATTCTTGGGAACCGCATAGAGCAGAGATGATACTTTATTCCTGAAACAACAATTTCCCTAATTTTTCTGTTGTCCAAAATTTCACTTTCTGAACAATATCTTAACTGCACATGGGGTGATAGGGATTAGAGAGAGAATTTTTAGCTTTCTGGAAGTTTTAATCTTTCCTACAGTTCCAATCTTGCCACTTTTTTCTTATGAGCAGATTCTGCTTTGAAAGTAGGTGTGCTGCTTTCATTCAGTTCACTGGAGAGATCACACACCTGTGTGTGTGTGAGCTGAATATGCCTCTTCACGCAGGTGGTCTGCTGCCCACCAACCGCTTCTCGGGTGCTGTCCTACTCTTTCCTTTCAGGTTGGTTTAGAATTGACACAGATCAATGACAGAGTAAAAACAGGTCTAAGTGAGAGTAGAGCTATAAGTCTAGGATAGGATGAAAAAGAAAGTCAGTATCCATACATATTGGAAATGTGCATTTTTTTTATGTCAGATGAATTTTTTTTCTACCTCATTTTTTTGAGGTTTGTGAAGTTGAAATTAAAAGTGAAGAAGAGATATAAGTTTGATGCTGTATGCTAGTCTCCGTGTACCCACAGACAGTTTTAACTGAAAGACTGGTTGTCCTTTTAGGCTGTTCGTATAATTGATTTTATTTTTAACTTAAGAAGAGTAAGGTGGCTGCTGTAAAGTGCAGAAGTACATCCCTCAAGAGACAAAGTGCCCTGGTCTCTTTAAAAACCTTTGTTTATTCCTCTTATCACAGGTTAAATATATTTTGATGGTTCTTCTAAGTTTTCAGTATGTACTTTTTATTCCACTCAATGCTTCAAAAGTGTTTCTCTTCAACAGAAAGGGTATTAGTACCAATTTAAAAAAGTCCTGTTAAAGGGGTTTTGGTATGTATCTGCATAGGCAGAAGAGAACTGGGAGTTGAGCAGTGTCACTTGGCCTTTGTAAAGTCTGAGTACTAAGTTATGGTAATGTATTTGGGTATCTTTTTAAGTGCAAGTTGAAGGCAATAGTCTCACTTAATGATATGACTGGAAAAAGTATGTTTGATCTTCACACTGCTCCCTCAGATCCTATAGGCATCGGGTTGCGTATGTTTTCTGAGAACACCTTTGAAGACAAGATATGTCTGCCTGCTCTGGATATTCTTTAGCAGGACTTTCAGTAGGTTACTCTTACTTAGGATTCAATAGTTAACTTAGTAATCATGTTAGCAGGGAAATGAAAGTGATTTGTATCAAAGCAAAAAAAATATTAGGATAAAGTTAAGAGTAAAGTTATGCGCAAGGTAAGAGTCATTAAAGGCATAGGGGTGAAGGTTGCTTTCTGATGCCAGGTTTGCTAATCTCATTAAATCTGGATGCACTTGTTCAGTTTCCCTATGATTAGGAGGCCATGAAGTTCTTTTTCTGGAGATGACAAAAGCAAGTGCATGTTTATCCATCATTGCTTTTTGCGTAATTCAAACTGTTGTGGTTTAACACCAGCCAGCAGCTAAGCACCACGCAGCTGTTCACGCACTCCACCCCCACCCAGTGGGATGGGGGAGAGAACTGGAAAGAAAAAAATGTAAAACTCATGGGTTGAGATAAGAACAGTTTAATAGAACAGAAAGGAAGAAACTAATAATGATAAAAATAACAATATTAAAATGACAATAATAATAAAAGAATGTGCAAAACAAGCGATGCACAATGCAATTGCTCACCACTCGCTGATCGATGCCCAGTTAATTCCCGAGCAGTGATTTCCCCCCCGCTGCCTCCCCAAGGCCAACTCACCCCAGTTTATATACTGGGCATGACATCCCATGGTATGGAATATCCCTTTGGCCAGTTTGGGTCAGCTCTCCTGGCTGTGTTCCCTCCCGACTTCTTGTGCCCCTCCAGCCTTCTTGCTGGCTGGGTATGAGAAGCTGAAAAATCCTTCAGTTAGTCTAAATATTGGCAACAACTGAAAACATCAGTGTGTTATCAACATTCTTCTCATACTGAATCCAAGACATAACACTGTACCACCTAATAGAAAGAAAATTAACTCTATCCCAGCTGAAACCAGTGCACAAACCTAATGTACGTTGCTGCTTTGTCTCATGCAAACATGCATGTTTATGGTAAATTGAAGATGAGGCCAGTACTGACAAATTTATTTTTAGTCCTGGCCCAGGAAACTATTTTGCAAAAACCTTTTCATTTTGATAGTTTTTTTTTCTTATAATTTCCAAAGTCTTGTAATTTCCAGAAATCATTATACCTGAAACAACAACGGTTAAGCCTTGGTGCTCAATGTACAATTGTGTTTGTCAATCTTCTTGACTCTTTTATTGTTATTTTAGAGTTGGAGGGTTATGTTCCTGCTCATCAAACTGTATCAGAACCTTTTCCTCTGACTATTGCCATCTTTAAGTCTATTACATGAGATTTGTGATCATCTTTTTTTATCTAAAATGCTATTGATTTAGTATTTCTGTTGATAAAGTTTTGTTTGGTGGGAATATGGACATGGTGTGTCCTCTCTCCTGTTCTCTCTGTGTGTAGTTTTAAGCCATTGAAAGCTTCACACTTAAGAACTGACTTGTTATCAGCAGAAATATTGTGCTCAGTTACTGCCTAAATAATTTCAGGACAATTTTTCTGTACTGTCTTTCCCGTGTATTCCACAGAAGCCTAACAAAACTCATTCTCGTAGACCTTCATATTTGTTTTCAGAGGATGTGAACGATTGCTTTCCTAGCATTTATTGTTGATTCTGAGGGACTGTCTTATCTAGCAAGAGGGGAATAAACTAAGATCAGCCTCTGCTTTTGCAGTACATAAAACCAAAGGAAATGGTAAAAGCTAAATTTATGAAGAGAAAACTAAGCACTGGTTTGTGCAGCACAGCAAACAGCCAAGATTTATTTGAATATTGGATTTTATTGCTTACATACTTTGACTTCAGCATTTTAAACTCACTTTTTTTGTCATGATCCAGTAACAGAGGCATGGGAAAGATTCAGGTGTCCACATGTGCTTCCTGCCAAAACAGCTCCCTTTGGTTTGTTAGAGAGCCTTGCAGAATCCTGGATGAACCAGTGTCGGCTAATGGGCAGAGCTGTTTGACCCCTGGAGTTGAGTACAGCACTAAAAAAAGTCCATGATGCAGGCTAATTTCTGGCATAACTTTCGTTCTGCATCTTAGCTCTTTTGACAAAGGGTGATATTTCATAAGAACAGGCAGGGGGGAAAAAAAACCTCAGAAGATTGTTTTGTAGCAAGGGAAGGTAGGGATGGTCTTGGGGCTGTTTGATAATTCTTTTACTTGATCTGGGATTACAGGGTTGTCTGCCTGGTATCCCTTGTTCTCCTGTCAATTCTGCTACTCTTTTAAGAGTAGGAGTAAATAGAAAAAACGAAGCTGACCTTCTAGTTTTTCATTTATCTCTGCCTATGATTTTGGCATGTTTATTAAATGGCAGTAATTCTTTTCACTTGCATAGTGCTTCTGAAAAGACTCAAGAAGAACTTGAAGATTTAGCAATGATTCTTTATAGTTTTCTTGTGTAGCAGACTAATATTATTTCTAAGGAAGAAAATTAAGGCTAATAGAGAATGGTCATATAGCTGTCTTTTAATAAGAGGTCTGTAGGGCAATCAGAACTAAATCTCATCTCTCCTACCACACAGTGTAGCAGTCACACTCTGCTGCTTGTTTCCACAATGTAGCAATGAGTAAGCCTAAAGACAATTGGAATAGGAACAGTTGTGAATAAGAGCCTATGTCTTAGGTTGTATCTTTTTAATATTGCAGAAGTAGTTCTAGACTGCTGCTAAGATTCTGACTACATTTGGTTAGCTAGGTGTTCTTTCTTAAAGTCAGGATTGCAGAGGAAGAGGCAACCACTGTGCATCAGCTTCGGAAGCAACGGTGTAATTAGAAATTAAAGAAAAAGTAGTAAAATTTTTAATTATATGGGAAGAAATATTGCAGCAGTACTCTAGGTGATAAACAGTCTGAGAAGACTTCTCTCTCTCTACTTTACCAGATGAAAGTTTGTCTTTACAGGAAGTTATTTTTGCCTAATGTGATTTCTTGGGTTTAGTTATTTCCTGTTATTTCCCCATTGAATTATAATTTGGGGAGATAATTTTTGATAGCTATTATCTTAATTTTCAGTCACAATAGTTACCTTCAAGAGCAATAGGATATTGTACCAGACCATGAAATAAGGCTCTAACCATCCTATATGATTTTAAATTAGAGCAACATGGTTACAACTAAAATATAAGCTTTTTCTAACAAAGCTTGGTGCAGTGAAAGTAAGACCATAAGATGACAATACTTCAGACTGAGCTTATGATATAATTCGGGTCCCCTCATTTAGTTGTTGTGTAAAACCGTGTGTTTTACAAACTGCTTGTGGTGTAACAAACACCAGGTGTAGAAAACAAGGTAGAAGAGTTCTAAAACAAGGAATGATTAGGTAGAATTTGTAATAAAGTGGTTGTGTGTGGTAGGAAAGAAGGCTTTGCTCTTGGAGAGTGGGGGGTAGGGAAGAGAAAAGACTGTGTTTTAAGGAGGTTAATTCAGCCCTGATTGAAAAACATGAGCTTCTAGAAAAGTTACTGACTTGAGTGGGCCTGGGGCAGGGGGAGGGCTGGTAGGGGACAAAAGTATGTATAATTCTTGTTCAGTTGGCCCTTTTTCTGTCATGCTAAGTTGGAAGTAATAAGACGACAGAGTCTGGAGAAGTAAATGGCAGGGTAGTGTAGGCTATTTTGAAACTCTCACTACTTTTTTTCCTTCTGTGCCCCCCCCCCCGGTTTAGATCTAGAGCTGTGACAGTGCTGTGGAGAACTGAAAAGGATCCAGGTGACCAGGGATTTAATTACCATTACTTTGCCTAATGCTCAGAGCATATCCACAAAACACAGTGCTTAAAAAGCTAATGGTCTCTGATATGTGATATACATCAGTCTTTTTTTCTGGCACCATTATGGAAGTGAACTGGAAATAGTAATGATAAAAAACATTAGTGGTTGTGGCATTTGGAGTACATGCACAGAAATATGTGGGGTGAGGCACCTCCTATGTTTAGGAAAAGCCAGCATGAAACAAGGTCATGGAGATGTTTAGTAAAGATCTGAGTAGTAAATGTAAAACACTTACATCCTCTATCAGCAATTTTAAAAGCCCCTAATTGAGGAGGATAAGCCTAATAACTGCTTGTAATGCTGTTGGCAGCAAGCTGTTCTATCCTTGTCTTTAGGATGACCTGCAGTGGGGTTGCTTAAAGCGGTTTTGGTTGTTTGTTTTGGCTGTGAGCAGAGCTGGAATTCTGTGTGGCAGGATTATTAATCAGCTCTGAGACTTGTTTAACGTGTTTAGTAGATGAAAAGGCTAAGAATTGTTTTCCTTCCAGAATGGCATTGGATTAGATCGAAAGTCTGTAGAAAAATACTGTGCTCTTTGAATATAGGTTGGGGAACCGTGTATTTGTGGTGTTACTGTTGACTTGCTGTTATCTCAGCTGCTTCAGAAAATTCTCGGAAAATGAGAGTAACTTTTTCTAGGGTATCCTATAGAGCTAAATAGCTGTAATAGTCTAAGTATCAACAGAAGGTGAGACAACTTCTGTCACACGTAGGCATTTCAGTGGGTGTCAATTAAATGATATCTACCTACATTAAATTTAGTCTTTAAAAGTGTGTTCTCTCCCTATTCCCCATTATATGAGTATATATATTCTTGTTTTATTAACGCTGTAGTTGTGATGTTAAAATTTTTTTAGCATGTCCTATTTCATTAAAACTACTCTTAAGTTTTTTGTGGAAATAAGATGGAGAAAGAAACAGGATTGCAGTCTAATTGATCCACTATCCTGTGTTTCGGTATGGGTGAGCAGCAGTCACAAAGTGGTTGTAGTGTTGATATGCCATGAGCTGGCTTGAGATCACTTAGCTTGTACCTTAGCAACCTGAAGCTGACTGAGTCGAATTTAGGCAGTTTCTTGGCATAGCGGTGGTTATAGCTATTCCATAATAGTGGCTGACACTAGTGGAGATACTGCAGAGCAAGGTGCAAGAGCTCTGTGATTGACAGGCATGATGATTTGTCATAGCTCTCTTGCATCTCCATACACACCTGCCCTGGAAATTTCCATGGTTTCCTCAGGTAGTTAGGTGTTGATTGACAGGCAGAGTCAAATCCAGGAATATTTCCTTTAGGAGCTCATCTAATTTGCCTTAGTGATTTAAATGTGGTTTTTTTTTTCCATACCCACCCCTTTCCTCTTGATTGTGTAAATATTGACTAGATTTTTCATACGCGTAACTGTCAATTAATTGCATTTTTTCTTACAGATCCTTTGAAACTTTCTGTGCTGGTTGTGGGCTTTTTGAAATTTTAAATGTGTGTGATCAGATGTGTCCCTAATGTCATAGGTACTGCAGATGATGGATTTGAACATATCTCCCTTCTGAACTTAAAGTAATTGTGGGCTGTTATTAAGGCTTTTATAATCCCTTTTGGAAATTTGGGGTTATTTTTTTTCTAGTTTAAAATAGAAAAGTTGCAGGATTGAAGCTCCCTTAAATCTCCCATTTCGCAAGAACATTTTTCAATCTGTCAACGAACCTTGTGCTTTGCCTGTACTCACAAGTGTAAAATTAATCTTCTTTCTTCTTCCATTGCTATCAAGGACAAGGTTTCACTCAACTTTCAGAAGAAAGTGGATCGGACACCTGCTTATTGATGGATATTTCTATGCATCACGAGATCACTGAAGTCAGAGCTGTCTACACTCATTGTGTAAATAGACAGGATTTGGCTATGTGTTGCTACTAGTATAGGCAGAAATGGTGAAGTGTCAGCCTACTGGTTTGTCAGTGTTCATTCAGTGCTGTGGGTGAAAAATGCTTTACCTATTTGGGCCTCTAGCCGGGGAAGATAGTAAAGAAGGGAGGAAGGAGCACAAATTGTTTTCTCTCTGCAGCATCAATTTCCTCTGCTATGCAGAAATTATATAGACTAGTTGTTTCAGCCTTACTGAATAAGCTTGTACCCAAATTAAAAAAATCTGTATTTAAAACAGCAACTTGCACTGTGTGCATTTGTGCTGTCTAATGTTTTGAAGAATCATGTTTGCTTTTATACTTTACAGAGTACAAGGTAAAATTCCATAAACTGGCTGACAGTGAGAAACTCTTGTAACAGCATAGAATCACTTATTTTCCTTTTAAACTTCTAACTTTTAAAAAATATTTTTATGTGATTTTTTTTTTTTAATTTGAGACAATATCCATCATCCTGGTGATACTTTAAATGGCATGAATCTGAAATGAGCATCTCTCTGAATGAGATATTTCACTTCCCTAGGTTTTATAATTAATGCTGCATGTGTTGACTGTATTTTCTTGTGTATTACAAAGTGAAGTGTATCTATAGTTTTAGAAAAAGTTATGTATTGGCTGAAGAAGCAGCTTGTCTAGAGAATATAATGATAGTGTTGGAATTTTTGTAGTGGATTTGGACCAATGACAGATGTAAGTCCAACAGCATTTACTGTCTTAATTATACAAGATCATTATGTTTCTTGTTCCATAGCAATTTTTTTTTCATTAAAATAACTTTTTAGACATATCAGACAGTCAGCTAGTAATTTTGGATGTAAGTTCCAGTTCATTTGACTGAAAAGCCACAATTCTGAAAACAAGCTGCTGTGGTAAAGCTTAGTGTAGCATTTCACCAGTTTGCCCCCATTCTGTCAGTTTGCCAGCAATGACACTCAGGACCAAAATCTGTACCATTATCTGGGTGATGTTACGAGGCTGACTCCACAGCTGACTGATGGCAGGAATGACCAAAAGAAGAATTCAGCTTTTTGTCTTAATATCCTTGCACCTGTTAGTTAAAACAGGAGTAAGTGTATTTAACCATCTCCTGTAAAAAGAATATACTTGAGATGAATTAACAGTGGGTGCTGAGAACTACAGCAAGATTTGGACCATCGTCTTCAGCATGCATGACCCACAAGGTATAAAAAATAGAAGCAATTTGGGGTAATTGTGTTAACTGTAATTTTGAAATATGTTTTCCTGGTTAACTCTTAACTTTACACGGTTCTCGAAGACTTATTGACTTAATGAAGCTGTTAATGGATATGCTTCCTATCTTTTATTTATTTAACTGTCCTTGTAATATCTTGTAATGGCACAAAATTAGAGAATATAAGAACCTGGAAACAAAAAGTACTTTGTACAGCATGATCTTGTGCAAGATTAATGGTTCTTATTTGCAATACTTGCATCTTCCTGGAAGCAGCTGAATTTAGGTAGATTTGCTGATGTCTCACAGTGGCCCCTGCTCCTGCAGGTGAATCATAATGAATTCATAGTGCATGTTCTTATGTAAGAAAGACAGAAGCAAATCTGTATGTGGGTACAAGACCAGAGAGATAATGTATCTCCATAACTACACAAATTGTGTAAGTATAGAGAAACCCTGCCAAAAAACTAGAGATGTGTCTGGTAGCTTGTATATTCTGGAAGAAATTGTGCTCTATTGGTATGGCTCTACTGGGAGGGTGAACTGAAAGAGCTGGGATTATCCAGAGCTGTGAACAATATGTTTTCAGTGAGAGATTTTTGACCATGAAGTAGCCTACTGTTTGGGAGAAGAGTAAGCATGTGCACATCTGCTTTCCAAGCATGTTGCTGTCAGGTATATTTCTTTGAGAGTCTTTATCTGCTGATCAAGGAATTGTACCACAAACAACAAAATGGATATAAATTATGCTGACAAACCTGCCCATGATACAAACCAACCAACCAACCCAATTTAGTAGGTCCACAGTTGTATGATTTCTAGTAACTCTTTTTACTACTATTTAAATGCTGTAGATTCACAAGAAATTATATTTGCAAATTCAGTTTTCTGGTCACTCCATTTCTAGATGAGAGGGATGAGGGAAATGTGGAACCTCATGAGAAAGGCATAGAAAGAGAAAAAACAAGCCTGGTTGTTAGGGGAGAACATGGTGTTTTCCAGTTAACTTTGAGACAACATTTGAGCACCATTTGGTGCCAGAGCATCTCTTGATTGTTTGGGATAGGAATCCAGATATTTGTAGAAATTTAAGTGAATGTGCCTAAGTGTGAGAAATGGAGCTGATGAGGGGAGAGTGGCCTGGCGGGTTTCCTACTCATTTGTGTAGTTCATCATATTTTGTATTAGCTAATTTACTGGCATTAACCTGTATACATAAGGGGAAGTGGGAAGTTGTGAATATGTGTCACAACTTGGTTTTAATCGCTATGTCTTGCTGATACACACTTGACTGGAGTTTTATTGTCAGTGTGAAGTTGGAGGAGGATTTCCCTGGACTACACTTTTGTGTGTAGTGTGGAGGGGAGAGATGGTGCATAGGCAGAAATAAGATGCAGCTTGTTGCAGCAGGCTTGTTGGATCAAGCAAGCATATAATAACAGTAATTTGTATTTATCTGTTTAACTCCACAGTTCTCACAGTCAGCATTCCAAGGTGTGAAGGTAGGAGTGTGTCACATTTGGTCTTTCTGTGGCAATTGATATTTAGTTCACCTAGGATTAAGTGAGGAATGCATGATTCTCTGATGCTAATTCTGTAATTAGTATCGTTAGTGATTAGAAATCTCCTTGGGTCTCATTTAATGATTTATTGTCATGTAGTAATATGAAATAAGGTGGGTAGCTGCAGTTCGGCAAGATTTCTCCTGATGTCTAACCTTCTCAGTGGGTATTTGTTGTACATCTCCCACCATTTCAGTGGGAAGATGCTAATTGTCTTTGATCTTTATGACAGAAAAACGAACAACTCTTTTAGACCACTAAAATTTTCTCCATCCACCTTAACCTGTAAGTACAATGCTACTAACAAATGTACTCATCACTCAGTAAATGAGAAGCCCTGAGTATATGAATACTTCTGCCACTCTTTAGAATCAAAATTGCACAGAGCATTTGGGGGACATTCAAGAGGGAGAGCAGGTGGCTGTTCTAGCTCATGCAAGCAAATGACGTTGATTAAATTAATGTAATAATAAATAGTGGAATTTAGAATAATGAGGCATAATGGCTTTGATTTATTTTTCCAAGTAAAACTGAGTTCTCAGAAGAAAAAGATAGAATAAAAGATCTGACTATGGGATTCTACAAAGTTCATTTGGTCTTTCTAAAAATTGTACCTAGCTTTGTTTAAGTAGTCAACTTTGCTCTTCTTGCAGTAATGCCAATTTTATAATTAAGTCTAAATGGAAAGAAAATCAATATATTTTTATATCCAAAATGCCTGAAAGGTTTTTAAAGCTCCAAGATAATTTTGTGTAGTGATGTTTATCTACCATTCTAGCCCAGATTGCAGATTAGGTTGCAATTCCAGTTTACTTGCTTTCTCTGAATTTTGAGAGGTAGGGGTGATTTCTGCAAATTCTGCTCTTGCCCATGCATTCAAAAATTTTACTCTAGGAAGATTGGCCTTTGCAGACTGGATTGTACCAGTACAGGCTTTCTGCTCCTCGGGATTTAGCGTAGCCTTTTCTTAACAATAAGCAAGCAACAGGGGCTGCCGCCAATGGTAATGCACTATGTGCATCTTCAGAAGGTCTCCAAACACCAAAAAAATAGGCTTCAGAATCTGACGTCCCTGAGGTGGACCCACAAGTCTCGTGTGCCAGGGCATGCTGTTCTGCCGTCTGCTTCATGCTTCACCACTGAGACTCATTCATTTCCTGCATTTACAGTGTAATATTAATCTTCTCATACCCCTTGTGCTAGGTACAGACACGGTTAGGGAGTCCACTGATGCCTCCTGCGTGGGGACCTGGAAGAGGTGCTGCTCTGCAGCTGGACGCCTGTCCTGTTCAAAGGCACAACCTCCAGCTGTATCTGGGCTCCAGGGACCTTGCCCTGCTGTGTGCTTCCATGTGCCAAGGCACTAGCGTGTCCCAGGACAGTGTGCCCAGGCACGTACGTGCTGTTCGACTTGGGTATCCATTCCTACCATGTGGCCTTACGTTGAACCTTGTGTGTTGAGATTCCAGTGACTTGGGACTCCTGATAACTGATTCTCATCGTTGATTTCATGGCATCGAGGACAAGATCTGAACGTACTCATTACTGCTTAGGAACAAATGGGGAACTAAACTTGAATTTTTCCAACCCTGTTTTCTTGCCAGAAGCTGCCTGCCCCCTCTCCCATGTTATTTTTTCTTGGTAAGTCAGTCTACCTCCCCATATCCACCTTAGCTCTTCTGTGTTCTGGGAGATATTATATTTGAGTTGTGTCCAGTGCAGTGCGAGTATGTTCATTGTGAGATGTACACTGTAGAATAACTGCTAATGCTAGCAGTGTTGTGCGTACTGTTGTGCTGTAGGTTAGGATGAAATAATTAGCACTGCTATTATTATAGTGTTACTGATTAATCTTACACTGTAGTCCTATGCTATCAAAAGCTTTCAATAGCCACTGTTTCATATGTGTAACCGGAATGTGGTGTTATGCAAAAGAAAGGTAAGTGAAATCAGGATTGCTTGGGGTTTTTACCTTTAGCCTTAAAATGATGTAGGATGCATTTTCTAGGTAAAATGAAACTGGAATCTTAAAGATCACACAAGACATCTGAATGTGCAGGTTATACAGAAGAGTATATGTGAACCTGTGAACTTTGAATCCCTAAGAGAAGACCTTTATAACTGTCATGAAGCTTGATCTTATGCCAGAACACTCTGAAATCACTTTGAAAATATTATTGATGTGTTCATTGTAAGTTAGGGCACCCAGCATCTTACAGAAGTGCTAGTGTACTTTGGAAGTTAGGATGAAAACTACTTTTAAAAGTACCTCCTGTGAAAACACTCTTGCTCTCTTGTGCTTCCATATGGCTGTGACAAATGTTTCTGCTTCGCCCCCCAAACCTGTGAGGGAACCTGTAATTAAAATATAGAAAGATGCACTGGAAAATTAATTATGTCTTTACTTTCAGAATGACACTGGATTTCCTAGCTAAGGGGATAATTTTATTTGTAGAAAAGACAGGTGGGCTTGGAAATCCAGAAGGCTGCTCCGATAGTCTCTTGAGACATCTGTCCTTGATTAGCTGTTTGAATCGTGATGTTATGTGTTTGTGTCTCATTGCCAAGGAAGCTATCATTGATAGTTTCTTTTAAGAAAGAAAAAGCAGCAAAAGAAAATGTGCTCATTTACTGCTTCATTCTGAGGTTGAAATATTGCCCAAATTAACTCTGACGGATTTCCTTTTTTGAGTGATTTGTGGTTCTGTGACTGAATAATTGGGAAACAAGTTTGAAGACTTTTATGCAAAAGCATAAAGGATAGAAAATAGATGGTTTAAAAACGTTGAGCTAGGGTTCACCCGTGTATAACTATCATGTGATACAAAAGACCCCCTGTAAACAGAATTTAGTTATGCAGTTATTAATGGACTTCACCCATGCAAAATTATTTCAGATGTATTTCTAGTAGTTGGTAAGTTAAAGAAGCAATTACCTTTTATGTCTTCTAATGTGAGACAAAATTCTTGCCTGATACCTTGCATTCTAAAGTTCAGTAGTTGTTACCGACAGCCTACTTGTATAAGCTAAATAGCTTTTTGATCACACCAAAATACTTCAAATGAAATTCTTTTAATAAATGAGTGCTTTCTGGGATTTCTGGAACTCACTTGAATATAAGCTTCTGGCAATGCCTAAGCTGAAAAGATTGTTGGAATTAAATAGAAAAAGTATTTGGTTTTTACTTATTTCCTGGCAAATGGAGAGTTGAAAATTTAATAGGTCAGTGGCAGTGAAATAAATAATTAAGCTTTTAAAAGTAATTTTTATAATTTTCCAGCAGTTCTGTCTGAGACATATAGAATCAAGGCTAGGATGGTGATACTGATATTTTTTGAGTGGTGGGTTTATTGCAGAAGAATTCCAAAGGATTTTAAATGGGTGTATGTTTCAGCTGAAACACACTATCTTCTTCACAGAAAAGAAAGAGGGCCATTGTCAAACTTAAAACTTCATAAACAGCTTTAGTATTGCTGCTCTTATTGAAAAGATCTGGCTCTCTCCTTGAACCTAAATTACTTTCTCTTGGGTCTGTCTGAATGCAGCCTGGTAATACCACACTTACAGAAATGCATCTTGTGGGAATTACTGGCTGCAGGAAAGCATTGTTGCAAGCAGAACAGATCTATAGGCAGGAGTATCTCCTACAGGCCAGAAAGGATTGAAAAGAGCAGAAGAAGCGATCCAAAGGTTATTTGAGCAAGGTTAAAAAGGGGAACTTTTTATATCATTCAAAATAAAAGAAAAATGACATTTCACTACAGCATTTATTTTCTCTTGCAGTGTTACTGGGTTACCAGAAAATCCATCATATAAATAATATTAGTATTATTTTTAACTGCTTTCTACTCTTTGGGTAAATGCTACCCTGTGTGTGTCAAGATCCAGTACATGTAGATAAAACAAGATATAAAAAATGATCAATTTATCTTTACCATGGTTTGGTATCAATTAACTGCTTTTGTGAAAACAGTGTTAGCAGCTAAGTCCAGACTGGACAAGATGTCTCAAGTTTCAGCAAAATCCCTCATGAATTTTATGGCTGCAGTGGAGTTTTCTGCCCTTTAAAAAGTATCTTGTCACGGAAGTGACATAAGACTTCATGGGTCTCTTTTATTATTTAAAATGTATCATTGACTTTCAGTGGAAGCTGAGCTAGAAAACAGGAAATGTTGATCACGTGTGACATGATCGAGAATTGAATTATTCATGTTTTTATCCCTTTTGCCATTCACTATTTCTCTGAAATGTGCTTGGTTTAGCATTAGAAAACACAGTGAAGAATAATTTCAATAAAGATTTATTATAATTGGTATTTCTGCGTAGGCTCGGCTTTGTCAGGAAAACTAGTTGTGACTACTGGGAAATTACAGGGTTGGGGCTGCCCTTGGAAATCTGGATGCAGTAGATTACTGTGCATGGCTTAAAAGCTGGCAGACGTTTTGGCTTTCTTTAAGAGGATGTTGTTGTTGATAATGACTTTTCCTTTTTTGATTAAACGCAATCTGTTTCGATAGATTAGTTTTCAGGCTCATTTGCCTTTATTAAAAAGGGACTATGTCAATGTCTTGCAGGCCAGTTTGGATTGCTTCAAATAATATGGCCAGTGTTTAAATGCTGCCTCCAGAAACTGTTTTGTTAAGGGAGGCTCTATGTGTTCTTTTGCTGTTATTAAACAATTTGAAAAGGGTAAGACTAGTTCACATCAAAGCTTTGGTGTTTCTAATGGCCTGTTAACACCATATGAATTAAGCTGAACTGGGTCAGTATATTGTGATCTAATCATGTTAATGCAATGATTTACTTTTTTTTTTTTAAATACTATTATCATTTAAAATATTGGTGTTTCCTGAACCTTGAACTTGAAAAAATAAACTCTTTTATGTTTGACTCCAACCCTTTTTTTTTTCTGTTTCAATTAGGAAAATGCTAACTGTTCTTAAGGTGAGAGTAGAAACCAAGAAAGCATTTGACACACTTGGGGAAGAGGAGCAAGAAAGGCAGAACTAAGGGGTAGGTGGCCTTTTCCTATTCTATAGTTAGCTTCAGGTAGAGAGATACCAGATCAATGAGAAAAGGGCTGGAGTTCCTGCTGCAGTTGCATTTCACAGTAAATGAGCTTTGGATCTTATGGTAATGGTTTTATCAAAGTCCTTTAAAAAAGGAGTAAAATTTTGTGCTTAGTTTAGTGTTATGGATGTGGAGATCTTCCCTGGCTTGGTGACTACACCAAACAGACCAAGGGATTTGTGAGATTCTGAAATGATATAGAATATTTTAAATTATTTTTACTTACAAATATTTTGAATTGTATGGTACAGAATAAATCTAATCAACACCGAATCTCTTGTTTCTGTCTTCCTGTAACAGTGGAATTGTTAGATCTGTGATGATTTACATTAGTTAAAACTATGGAAGAAAAAAACATCGATAGTATAAAGATACCACCTCTGGCTTGCAGCGTCCTTTAGAAGCAAATCAGTGAAGCCTTGGAGATCATATAAAAAAGTTTCACCCAAGGCAGCGCTTGTCTTGCTCATGAATTTTTCCCTTGACTCCTGCTGCTGGCCACTTCTGGAGACAGGCTAAAAGGCTTGATGGGCTTTGTGTCTGCACTGGTAGAGACAGGGTCTGTTTTGAAGGTTTCTCAGGCTGCTGAGCAGCTCCTGCTGGGCGAAGGGTAGGTCTGCTCTCGGCTGCGAGTTCAGGGTAAGGGTGAGGCACCAGAGCAAGTTTCCAGGTGTGGGCCAGGTGGTGGCTGTGCTCTGTGGCTGCTGTGAGCATTGAGCAGCCGTGTTTCACCTGGCCTTCAGGTTGGGAAGGAGTTGCACAGAGCTGCTGTGGTTGAGCTGTGCTCAAGTACAGCAACTCGTTCGTGTGTCTGAACCCTGATCCTCACTTTCCCTGCTGTGGAAGAAAGAGACAGAAAAAGGGAAAGAGAGTGAATATAAGAGGATGAGTAAAGGTTTTCATCTGGTGATTTTTCATTTATTTATTTTTGGTCTGTGTGCACGGGATTCAAGATGCTGGCTAGCTACAGATAAGTTACGGGCTGGCAGGTCTGCCCTGACAGCTGTTCCCTTGGACTTTAGAGTATTTTCCCTCGTCAGAGGTACCATCTGTCTGGTCTGATCTGGTATCTACTTCATGAGTCTTCAGTAAGTTGGGTGGAGCTGTGGGAGCCATTTCATCCTGTGTTTCTAATGCTGTGTTGTACTTCTGCTGTTGTACTTTTAGTTGGGTGTAACAAGTCGGGAGATTGAAAGGTAAGGCTTGAGGGAAGAGGATAAAATCAGATTTGTCATGTCTTACACTGATGTGCCTGCTGATGTGCTGATTTGAAAAAGTCACTGTCATTTTTAAGATGAATACAGCCTTTGGCTCAGGAAATTCCTAAGGCAGAGGTCGGTGTGTGCTGGAATGGATATATCAGTGGAAAGATCACCCTATATCTGTGCTGTTACTGTGCCTTTTCACAAAGAATCTGGTGTGGGCCAGTCAGAAATGTCATAGTGTGCTGCACATCGACCTTTGGTTTGACCTGGAATAGCTGTCCTTAGATGATGATTTGTTAATCCTGTTCTATCAAAATATAAACCTGATGATCTGTCTGCCTACCTCTGGAATTCCTCACATCTTTTAAAACACCCTTTAAAAGAAGGGAAGAATGATTTTTCTCCATATTAGTGGGCAAGGCAATGTGATCTGACTTGAAATGGTTACTTTGTTCCTCTGATTCCTGTTCTAAACCCAGCTTTGCTTACACGACACAATCTTAACACCGACTTTTGACTATATTCGTACACCTACTTTGGGCTGCTTGCTTCTTTCTCCATTTTACACCTCTTCTGTCAGTGTCTCATGGTGCAGAAAGTTAAACATTGTATAATATTTAATTTTTTATCTTGATTGGAAATCAGAATTGATTGAGACCTACTGAGTCTCGTTACAAAAACGCTTGCAAGTGAAGTAGCCAATAGTTCTTATTCTCAATGTCAGGGTTTTTCACACATCTTTTTAATTTAAAAGATCATTTCTGTATAAGATTCCTGAAGTTGTATTTTATTATTGGGCTGGAAAAAGGTGAACAGCACTCCAGTCGTTAACCACTGGCACTGGATTTAGGGGGAAAATTAACTTAAGGTGAGACCTACTTGTATTGGAACTTATGTTCATAGGAATAAGAAATAAAACTCCCTGACAGAGTGAAATTAAATTTTATGCGTTTCAAATGCTTTAAAAATCTTTTAAATAGGTCACATTATTAAACAGGATGGATATTTAACAGAGGGATGAAATTATAGCAATCACTGTAAATCTTTATCCTTATAACGTGCACTAGTCATTTTTGTACTCTAATATGCTTTCTCCATACCATGTGAAAAATCTTTAACTGATACAAATTCAGATAGCTGTGCTGATTTCAGCGGATAGCTGTAATAATTTGCATTAGGAACTGCAGTTGTACACTTTTTTCCCAGAAACAAGGTATAATGGTCACTAGCAAGTGGGTAGGTGATTAATAACATGGATTTTATGGTCAATGGGTGGAAATTATCTGCATTTGATTTTTATGTGGGAAAGTGAACAAATAAATTACTTTTATTGTTTTGCAGGAATCATGTACTGCTCCAGTAAGCTGGTCTCTGCATAAGAATACAGAGCTGTTGGCTAAAATATTAGCAGTTATTGTTATATTTATAAACAAGGGAATATTACATAAAACCTTTTTTTTTTTTTCCTCCAGTGTATGTGATCTTAAAAACCCAACAAACCACATTTTCTGTATTTGCTTAATTTTAATGCCACACTATCTTTTTATCACCATAACCTGACAATTTGGATTTAACAGGCCAAAACAGTATCAGGAATATTAATGCTGGTTGCCAGGTCTTTGAGTGGTGAATTTTCTGAAAACTGGACAAAAGATGATTTTAAATCAGTATTTAAAAAGAAAAGTTCAGCATGCATCATTTATTTTGTGGTTTGTCCTAATAATAATGTCACTGTCAAATACAAAATACTCTTGATAAAGACAACATACCGATAAAAATGAAATCTTACCAAATCAATCCTAACTGATTTAGCCTGGAGGAAAGGAGGCTGAGGGGAGACCTTATCGCTCTCTAAAACTACCTGAAAGGAGGTTGTAGCAAGGTGAGTGTTGGTCTCTTCTCCCAAGTAACAAGTGATAGGATGAGAGGAAACGGCCTCAAGTTGCACCAGGGGAGGCTTATATTGGATAGTAGGAAAAATTTCTTCACTGAAAGGGTTATGAAGCATTGGAACAGGCTGCCCAGGGAGGTGGTTGAGTCACCATCCCTGGAGGTATTTGAAAGATATGTAGATGTGGTGCTTAGGGACATGGTTTAGCGGTGGACTTGGCAGTGCTAGGTTTACCATTGGGCTCGACGATCTTAACGGTCTTTTCAAACCTAAATGATTCTGTGATTTTATAACCTTATGAAAAATAGATTCTTCTTAAACTAATGGTATGGGTTTTTTATGAGTTTACATGTTTGGTGGAGAAAGGTAATATTGATACTAAGCCAATTTTTAATTTTTTTGGTCATCTAAATTAAGAAAAAAAAATCAGATATCAGCTCAAAGCCTTGTATAATTTTACAGGTGTTTCAGCATTCATTGAAAATGAGTGAATATTCACTGTACAGACATGCTTTTTTGATGTCTGTCTCACAGGGATAGATTCTTGACCCTGTGCTATTCAATACTTTTGTCAATGCTTGGAAAAATGAATAAAGTGATCATTGTCTGCAAACTCTGACCAAAGATTAGGGAGCAGCAAACTATTTGGAATGACCTGTATTGCTTGCTAAAGTGGGTAGAACCCAACTTTTTATTTCAATAGAGCCAATATTCATTGCATTGTGTTGTTACCCAGTAAGTTGCATCTTCAGCTGACCAAACCCACATATTCTTACTGTAACAGAAATTGCTTATGGGTTTAATCTTACAATCTTACAGGGATTTTTATAGAGTAAGGACTAAAATTTTTGTTATTCTGTTTCTATGGTGAAAGAGAGATAGAAGCTGATATATTTTCATTTATTTTAAAGTTTCCATTTCCTTAGTTTCTTGTAAATAAAAAGTTAAAGAAAGCAAAAGACTTTTGTAAAAAAAGGAATTATTTAAACCATACGGTGTGTAGAAATCATTGTCTTCTGTTTTAAAAGCTAGTATGACATACAATATTTCCTCCCTCCGTCTAACAGATTACCGCAATACTGTATCTTATTACAGTTGAGTGTTTTCATAATGCTTGGAAGACCTTTCATGCTCTTGTCTTTATCTGAGTTTGACAATGTTTTTATTACTTGCCTTTGTAACAAGGACATGGAGGTCAGAAGCTGTATGCTACTTACTCTGAAGCTAAAGTTTTAACTTAGTAGCTTCTTAAAGAATCAGGAACGTTACTCTCTTTCGATTATTTGTCAAAATGTCATGTGTGCCATAGCAGAAGAAGCTGGGACACTTTCCTTCTTAAGCTGTTCTCTAGGATTTAAAGATTTAATTTTGGGTACTGTTGAGAGGACCAACAGTAGTTATTGATGAAAAGTGTGTGTGTGTACTTGTGTCCAGCTTTTTTCACATCATGGTGTGTACACTTGGGAACAGAACAGGGAGATGGTGGTGTCTTACAGTGGAGAACTGCAAACCAACATTTCTGTGAGGATTATAGTCATAGAAATACTATGGATAGTCTTGATCTAGACACTGTATTTGAAATTACATTAACATTTTAATAATGAGATTTTTCCCTGTAAACAATTTCTTTGTAACTCTTCAGATAAGATTAGCTTGCTATTTACTTGCCTAACTAGATAAAGATGTTGTCTACAATGTTTTCTTTGGAATGAAGTCAAATGTTCGCTTCTAGTAAATGAAAACAGCTAAGACTCTCCAAAATATTTAAGTAACTACTTTTGCAGTTATTGTGATAGCAAATCATGGAGTTGTGCAAATGTTAGCCTTTTATATTAGGAAGTCACAAAAGTGCTTAATAAAATGATATTTAATAATTACATAAAAGTTTATTCTAAACTTGCAAATCTTGGCTTCATACAAAGAATTAAATATGAAGAAGTTGCACAATTTTTTGATAGACTCAAGACTGTCAGAGGGAGATGGAGCAAGTTCAAAAAATACAGTATCCTCATTTTTTGTGGCTGACTGACTAAATTTATGCTGAGGTCATATTTGGAGATAAGTAATCTCTTGATGGTCTTCCTGATAACCAAGTTGTCTGGGAAAATTCTCTGTGTTATCATAAATCCACATCTGTATGGTCATTTTATGCAGGCAATTTTAAAAAGTAGCTTTTTGACCTGATAGAAATGGAAATATTTTTTAGAAGCGAGAAGGGAGCATCTGTGAGGAATATATGTTTGAGATTATTCCTCTTTAAAATGTAACAGGCAAAAATTGTAGACACTTTTGAAAAATACACTACACCTTCACATCACGTCCCCAGGAAAACCTTGACAATCTCACACAAGGGTGCTTGACCAATTTCCATAATAAGTCCAGTGTCCACCATTGCCTCACATGTAAGGAGAAGAAAATGCAAATTTGGTGCTGGTAAAGTTGGCAGGCTCTGCCTTCTGCTGAGAAGTGATCTCTGGAGTCGAGGATATTTCATGGAAAGTACCTGATCAGTAATGCTTTTTCTTTAAAGAGGGGTGATAATAGTTAGAGTGTTAGCTGGATATTTGCCAATAAAAAAGTGGTAACCTGTGTAGAGCTTTAAACAATAAATGCCATCTGAAAAGCAATATATAGCTAGAGGCCAATCTACAGAGAAGTTCTATTGTGTTTCCAGCATATAGCAAAATTAAACAAGCAGCTGTTTTCTGCACTGGCTTCAGCTTTTAGCTGGCCTCACGTGGTCTGGCTGGATTATGTTACAGTAATCTGTTCCTGATGTGACAGTCTCGGGTAAACGTAACAGTGAACATAACATTTCTTACAGATTTCTCTGTAGGAATAGAAGAGGAAAAAAAAATAGGGCTTACAACTTATGGCTCTATCCATTTGAATAGGAGTGTGTCAATAATTAATGAAACCCTTAGGTGTGATCCTGTATGAAAAGAAATGGAATTTAGTTCTTCCCTAGAAGAGTCACGTGCACATGTATCTCTTGGTTGAAACTTAGGCTTTTTCTGGGATTTCTCTTTAATATTTACTTACGAGTTGTAAAAGACCAATTATGTATGTATTCCAGGTAGGGGAAGGTTTCCTTCTGTCTCATTGGGAATCCATTACACCAGCTCAATAACAGGCTAAAATATTCTCAGCATCATTTTCACCTGACCACTGCTCCTGTTAAGTTTGCCTTGGTAGAAGCCGTGGCACTGTGTCTTGATGGCTCTACCTCGCAGCAAGGCTCCCTACTCTTACTACGTTTTGTTAGTACTGACGAACAAAAGCACTGAAATAATCTTATCCCACTGTTGTGATTGATTTCCACAGTTTTCTGGTGGTATTTCAGTTTTGCCTCAGCAGCCTTAGCTAGCTGCATCTGGTCCAAATTCTGGCTGTATTCATGCACGGTGTCAGTAGCTCCATTGAAAGACATTGGTCTGATTCACGTGCTTCAAGCCTGAAGAAATGGTTGCAACCCTCTGTTCCTTCCACAAGGCAGTCTGACAGAACAAAGGATTATATGATATCGGCATAGCAAAACTGTGCCTGACCACAATTCCTTTCAAACATACCAGTTATGTCTTTTTATTGAACTGAAGAGTGGCATAAAATCTTTGCACTGTCCTATTGGGGAAGGAGGGCTGCAATTTTCTGTAGCTAGCTCATGGGAATTTCCAAGAGCAAATACATTCATCCTCTGCTGGGAGCTGTTTAAATGTCAACAATTTATACTTTTATGGTTACCACTACTTAATGCTTCTTTAAAAGTGTGGGTGCATTATATGGATGTAAGTCAACTCAATTTGTCCTTCTGAATGACTGATTGCAAATGCTCCAGTACTGATATTCTGTCTTAAATTCCTCAGATCTCTATAAGATATGACTGGTTTAGCATGTATTATGAAAGTGCGTTTGGTGCATTTTATGGTGACATCTTACACAGTTTTGCTTTTTGTTTCTTAAACTACAGAGGGGAACCCCTCCCCGCCTCAGATTTTCTGGTGAAAAAGTGCTCTAATAAATTATGGTTTAGGAGGTAGGGTGTGAAGAATGGTGGATGCTTAAAATGTAGTCAGAAGTCAAAGAAAATCTAAAAGAGCAGGGAGGACAAAAAGGCTTAATATGCCAGTTTATACTTGCTGTGGGATTTGGCCAAGTATTTCAAGTTTTGAGTTATGATAGGGTTCTACTGTGCTGATCGCGTGCTTACTAATGGTTCTCAATGCACTGCTTGATTATAGATTGTAGAGATTAAACTTGGTGCTTGGAAGTGGAAAATATCGAATTAGCCTTACTCATCAGTGTTACTATTCCCTTCAGCCAATGTAGAGTAGAATGCTGGCAGACATCAGGTGTAGTCCCAGGTGTCTCAGACGTTTTATGAAATAGCAATTCCAGCTATTTCCTACCCTGTATTACCAATTTCAACACTCCAATTCGTAGCAAGTGAGAACGTAAAGTTTGCTACTTACTTTAACTTGTGAATTTCTTTAATGAAATATGAAGATATTTCATTTTAAAAAATTCTAACCAAATTATAATACTGTACCTGTTGGAAGTATAGTCCTTACAGTTATGGATTTACAGCTTGTCTAAATCATGACATATCTGCCTAGTTGATCTTGACACAGAGGAATGCTAATGATTAAAATTTTTTTTTTTATTATGTTTAATTTAAATTTTGAGGAAAATCCTATATAACAGCTTTATTATAAAGCATATGAGGTAATAGCTTCTTAACCTTATCCTGACCCCTTTACATCTGTAAATGTATTGCCTGTAAAGGAGGCAGAGTTTTTGTCCAAATACTGTGTGTATATATAGTATACATACCTCCCTCCCCGAACACTTATAAACAAGGAAAACAAAAGGCAAAACGAAATAACTGGTGTGAACACAATGATAAAATGATATTTCTTAACTTTTCTAGAAAAGATTATTTACCTTTGGGAACTTTTACTGTAGTATAAACAATTCCCCCCTCCCCTAGAAATTCTGAAAATGGTACAAATGTGACCATGAAAAAAGCACATGCAAAGATAAAAAAACCCCCAAAGATACTTCTTCCCCAATAATGTTTGTATTTCTCATTAAACATTGCCTGATTAAATACTTTCAACTTCAGTCCTTTAATCTTCTGTGTATATTTGTTTATGAAGGAGGGCAATATATACTTAACCACAGATCACATATTGTGTCAGATATTTTGTCTGATGTTTTTAGTCATAAATAAAAATGCAGGACTATCTTTTAGTACTACTGTGTGCTACCAGTCAACATCACTTAGTAAAATTTAAATGATTTTTTTTTTTAAATGTATGACTCAATGTAAATGTATTTTATGAGAAGGCATGTAGGAAAAATGTGATATAGTCAAGAAACAGTATATGATTTCTGTAAAGCAAACAGAATTAGAATGACATAATGGCTTGAATTTTATGTTACCTAATGTTTTGAGTCATCAGCAGTGTAATTTGGTTCTGTAACTTTGTGAGTTCAATGGGTGGTAAATTTAAATTAAACAATTGAAGAAGGAAAAGGAAATTCGAAAGTAAAGGAGATGCCACTGTGACACCGTATTTGAATTCCTTACTGGTTTCTTACAGGAAATTATATTTGTGATCAGGATGGGTGAACTTTTTTTGATTAAAAAAGCAGAAACTGGAGGGTTTTTGCATTTTCCAAACTATTCGAAACTGACTCAAAGAGCTGAAATAACATACTTATCTTTACCACTTCATCCCTCTGGACACAGACCTTTTTCACCTGCATTTGACTCCTTAAAGAGAGGAAGAAGTAAAATAAGACTCTTTCCCCCCAGCTGTTGCTTCAGTCTTCGTTTTTGATCACCTTACTTTCTAGCATTTTCATTCCATTCTCCATCAGAAACTCCAGAATGGACCCATGCCAGCTTCCTCATAGATCTTACTATTTCCAATTATTTATCTTCCCATATTCTCATTCCTTTTCTTGTTTGTGCTTCAGAAAATGTGTTGTTGCCACACTTGGGTGTTCTGAAGCATGCAATGCAGCCTGTCATACAAAAACACCAGAAAAAGTGAGATTTATAGGCGAAAAATAGACTATTGAAATCAGTCCTTGGTAGACAATTGAAACAGTGTGTTCCCCCTGCCATTAACATTCTTTCTATTAAAAAAAAAAAGAAAAGAAAAAAAAAGAAAGAAGTAATTCTTGAGCTACCTGAATTAGCTTTATTTCCTGTTATGGATAAAAAATATACTTTGATATTTCAAGTCTGTTAAAATCTATACGTGCTGTATTGATTTGTGTGCTTCTAGCAAACACGATCAATGATTTTGATACAGCAGAGACAGCAAATTATGGTCTGTACTCACAATCTTATTTCTAAATCTCAAACAACAAAGTGAAACTGTTGAAAAGCACATTTGTCAATTAGATTTCTACTGCATTCACTATAATGAAAGAATCTCAAGAGGTTTCAGGTGAAGGCAGATATTATAAAAAGTGCCAGTCAGCTACCAATGAATATTATTTTTGGATACTGATCTAATGTTGTTTAATTATATCAGAGTGGAGTTGACAGTTTTCAATTATCTTGTTATAGGACTAAAACAACTTTTGATCATAAGGGATTAATTATCAGTATATGTTTCCAGATGAGCCTGTACTCAAATCACCATTGTGGTGTCACTTCAAGACTTCGGTTTTAAGTCTGGTTTTTTCATAGGTGAGTGTAAAATCATGATGCGCTGAAAGATTGATGAAGTCTGTCATGGAAAAACTACTTAATCTTTATTCTACCGGTAAACTTGACTCTTAAGGACCCCCACATGTATGGGACTGTTGCCTTGTACTGGGTTTGTGCCATGTAAACAGAGCATCTGACCTGGCTGTTGAGGTTACATGGCTGACCCTAAATTAGCTGTACAGTATCTTCACTGTCTTTGTATCTGAATTCTTATCACTCTATGAATTTTTGAGTCATATTTTAGTAGGGCCAGGCTGATGAGAGAGAAGGTGTTATTTGGTGAATTTTATGTGACTGGACCCCCCAGGTACCTAAGCCAGAACTGGAAATGAGCAGAAGCGTGATGGTGCTATCGTCCTTAATGTTAAAGTGAGCTAGCTGTGAAGCATTGCTGATAAGGAAAAGTAATTCTTCAAAGTAGGGGAGTGGCAGTGGTGGTGCTATTGTCAGGCAGTGGGAGTGTCTCATCCTCCACTTTTGGGACTGTGAGATCCTAGAGAGAAAAAGGGAGGAGCAGGAACACAGCCAAGACTGGGCTGGAGGACTGAGCTGGAGGCCTTCACCTCTTCTAGTGATAAAGCTTATCTGTAGAGGCAAACAATATCAGAGAGTGTGGCTCCATCACTGTGTAAGTCACATGAAGTGGTGATATTTGTGGATTCCCTTTTTTGCCATCCTTAACCACCTAGTTGCATCTTCTTTGCCACATCATTGGCGCTCAACTGACCAAAAAGAGAAGGATGGTTCAGGGCCTGAACCAGCTAAAACTAATCCAGAGAAAACAAGCCTCATGTATGTGAGGTGGAAAAGCAGTTCATAGAATTTAGCAGTCTCAAAGTCTGTGAAAGTAATAAATAAAAAAGTAGGCTGAAGGTGGCATCATAATTATAAATTCAGGCATGGCTGTATCTTGATGGTCCAGAATTACTGTTGCATTTGTTTTTAGTGCATTTTTTTTTCAGTGCTTTCTGCTATAATTAATTTGTGGATGACCTTTCACTAAATTAACTGATCTCATATGCTTGCCTTTTGTTCATGTAGTAGAGCATTCTTCCTGTTTTTAAAATTATTCATTGGGAATCCTACATTATGAAAAACAAAGTGATTTCAAGATCCGATTCTAAATATCTCTTGGTAAAAGTCTCATTGACCATACTGATATATCTGAGTGAATTATAGTGACCCAGGTGTTGAGAAATTTTCCTGATAAATCTGATTCCTTTAAATAAAACATACTAATCAGCAATTGTGAAGTGGCAGGGAGAAACTGATGCTTGCTATAGAGGAACTAGGATTTCAGATGGTTTTTGGCTGAAGAAAGCCAAGCGAGTTTTTGAAAATAAGGGAAAAAGTGTTAAGCTTTATGGTGCTTTATTGAGAGGAATATTCTTGGTGCTATTTAAGGTGGGTCTGATGAAGTAGAAGGTTGGTTGAGCAAGACTTTGGTCCTATCCTGAACTTGCTTTAGAGAGAATTTGCACTACAGATACTTCCATTTATAAAGAGGAATTAAATTTAGGTTTGGTCATACTAAAATTAGTAGTAAATATTCTTTAGACAAGATGCTTTCATGTTATCATTGGGCCGGTTCTCATGGAGTGGTGGCAACAATTGTAGGTAAATCTCTCTTTCTGTTCTCCATCCTCCCTCTTCGACAATAACCAAAAATTGTAAGGAAAAAAAAAAAACCTCTTGTAAACAAAGTCATGTGTGGGAATGATTATAAGCAATAATACATGGGGGAGACCCTATAGTTTAATTTGTGTGTTTGCCCAGGGCCGGTATTGCTAGAGCACCATCATATGCCAGTTATAGTAATCAGTGCTGGCAAAAATTTGTATTGATAGTTTATTCTGACTTTTTATTTTATTTCAATATTGTATAGGCAAAAGAAAATGAAAGCACTAGCTTTGCCTTCCTTCTTGAGTAGAGCAGTTTGTCAGCTGAATACCTCTGGCCTTTGACAAGATGTACTTGTATTTGATTACCTACTGAAGATGTAGTGCAGGCACATACAAGTTTGGTAAACATGCTGAGTGGGCAGTTTCCTTACCTCCCATGAAGAGTGAGCTTCTTAACTTGTTTTTTGTAGAATTAAACTGATGCAGTTTCTGTCAGTGAGGAACTTTTACCAAGTCATTAATTATTTATGTGAATTTACGTGCTGTACATTTGCCGAAAAATGATTTTATGGTTTAATATGTTGCGTTTATGAATATATACAATAAAGCAGGGGGTTTTTAAGATACTGGATCTTAAAAGAAATAGGAGGATTATTCTTTTTGTGTGTTCTTTCCTTTCCATGCAGATGATGCAATTACTCTGTGTAAGTCTACTTAGAGAAGAGAGCTTACGAGCATGAAGAGTTTAGTGAAAGGTTCAATGACCTCGATCCCCATATTGCTTACGTGAGCAATGTCTGCAGTGGGACGCAAGAAAGCTTTTGCTTAACCAGTCCAGTTCAGCAAAATATATCTGTAATATTTTTCTTTATTATTCCTCATTATGACAGTCATGAGAGCTTTATATTGCTGCATCAGCTGTTTTTCTATTCTTCTTTTAGTTCCTATGTTTTTTTTTTTCTTCCTTAAGGGAAATAAGATGCATAGCTAAAACATAATGATGTACCTGATGAATATTTTCAATGTAACAAAGAAATTTAAATAAGACTTGAGAATTTGAGTTATGATGTATGGCAGAGAGAAAGGAAAAATGCTTTAAGGGGACTGCACTGCTCAGAGACATTCAGAGACCTCTGCAAATCAATGCTAAGAGTGACGGACTCATATATCAACCACGACTCTACACCAGCTTGAATGTCATCAGAACTTCAGTAATTTGTCTCTGCTATGGTTGAATGCTGCTTCTGGGTGAAATTTCATGAGCATGTTAAAAGTGAGACCAGCCCTCTTCTGTCTTAGCAGAGATAATTTTAAAAATAGTAATACTTACCCTAGAAATAAAGCTTGGGTGAACAGCAAACTGTAGCTATACAAGTATATGAGAATAATTGTATTCATTACACTTCAGCCATTTGTTTCCCTCTTATCTGTAGTGTTTTTGAATTGCCATTTCCTTATAAGATAAATTTGAGGGCAAATCTGTAAATGGCAAAGTTAAGAAAAGATTCACAGGCAAATTATGAGAAACTGTTGAGGTTTATATTGCAGATTATTGGAATAATTCACTCTGTGGGAGATGTTAAAAAAGGAGGAAAGAAAAACAACCCCTTTAATGTGTTTACTTTTTCTGGTGCTGCTCTCTTCATGCCTCTCACGTTAAAAAGTGACGTGTTTATTTGCTTTTCTTATAGCTATAATGTGAAACTTTATTATAGCCTGAGATACTGCAAAATAAAAAAGGGCTGTTCTTTCGATACCAAAGGAAAAAAAACCTCGGATTTGGGCTGGAAAGTCTTCTTTTTGACAATAGTGTTAGACTTTTCCTTTGCTTTAAGAAATTCTCCTAGTGTAGTAGTACATGACCACTGCATTCTGAGAAGGTTAGAATGACTTTCAAGTATTTTTATTGTTGTATGAAAACAGATCATTTGCATGGCGATGACAGTCCAGCAGAGCGCCTCTGGAAGCCTTATGGAGGAAGAGGATTGAATACTGTTAATACACAAATGTTTAACTCTCCATTTCCTAGTTTCCATATTGCTTCCCAAATTATGCCATTGTTTTCAGAAATCAGAGGTTTATCCAAAGACAAGCTATATTTTTTAAAATTGGCAGGAAGTGCCATTGGGATAGGAACACACTTGGTTGAATAGTAGGAGGTATGTACTCCCCCCCCCTCCCATTTTGAAAGCATCTTTCTCTGGTTGCCAAGCTATATCTTGTGCTCTGTGGGTTTCAGTTACTGCTATCAGATATCCAGATGGCTGTTAGAAGTCATAGAGGTCTTTTTTCCTTTTTTTTTTCCTGGGCTAAATAGTAGCATGCTTCCTCCATCCCTCCATATATGTATTTATTTACAGTTCTGCTGGAGTAATCCATGTCTGTCCCTTCCACAGTGTGCTACTGTGATCTGAGATTAGCTCAGGTACAATGGGAAGCTGAACTTTGTCCCTCAAGTTTAGAAATGGTCACATTTCTGAATTTTCAGAAACTGAAATAAATCCAGTTTTCAATCCAATTTAAAAACAGTTTACATTTTTTCTATAAAACAGCTCTTTAAAATTATTTTTGAAAATTCATCTCACCATTTAAAAATTACGTTTGTAACTGTTTTTATGTATTTGTTATTTTCCCCATAATGACATTAATCTTAAAATATGCAATGATTAAAAAAAAATTCATTACAGCATGAACAGATGGAACTTCAGTATTGAAGTGACCTTTGAATTAATTGAAGAAGAAATTTTTGTGCAAGAACTTTCTGACTTTCTCTTAGCTTTGAAAATAGAACTAATAAGAGTCTGTTACACCAACATTTGCACTGAGTAGTGGTCCATGAAAACGTCTGATTTAAGGCAGTAATTCTGAACTAAGAATGTGTAGCAGGGTGAAGTCACATTTCTTGAAGTCTTATCTTCCTTTCTGCCTATCTGTATGATGCCCATGGTAAATATGGGCAGGATCTAGCCTGAAAATCTCCCAGTGCCAGGAGGATAAGTAGAGGAGTCCTTGGGCATTGAGCTCAAGAATGACTGAAGTCCCAGTGTTTCTAGGATGCATTGCAGTCTCATTGCTAACTGATAAGCTTTTCCAGTAAAAGAATTGCAGAATAGTTACTGTCATCCTCCTGGAAGACACCTGATATTAGATGCTCTGTCCCACAGAGTAAAACAAATCAATTAGGAGAAGGGAGAAGATGTTTGGCCTTTTGGTGCTCAGTCAAGTTGATTTTTTCAATAATGCAGGTGGCATCTGCATGGTGGATTGATAGAGTAGAAAAAACACGAATGGGGTTTTGCCCCATTTCAGTCAAAATGCAGAGGTAATTAATGGCATAAGTAGAAAATGCCACTCCATTAGACAACTGTGCAGCACATTAGATTAAAACATGAGTCACTTGGTAGGACAGGAATAGCCATTGCAGAGGAAGCTGTTGGGCTTTGACAGGTTGGATGAGGAAGGTTGTTAAAAGCCCTGAGTAAGAATTTGAAATGAGGAATATTGAATATATTGCCAAAAATCTTCTTTCCAGGAAGAGATGCTTTACATCCCATCTTAAAATTAATTTTAAAACGAAGAAATCTTAGGCCCAGGAAATTAAGTTCATCTTTTGCTTTTCAGAATTAATCCTCTTAAACTCAGTTTTCCATACGTTATTCCTTAGTCTGCAGAACATCATTTTCTAATAACTATCTGTTCCCTTTATACTGCCTGTTAGTTGTTCTTGAGGTGCACAAGAGCTTGTCAGTGCCTGAGAGAGTTTCTGTGGTTACCAGAATGGGAGGGCTTGTCTGGAGAGGGTTGGGTTTCATGTGTCAGGGTTTTTGGCTTTTTCCCCTCTCTAATTAGACCTTGCTCTACAGACTTTTCAGCTGAGAAGTACATTAAGAGATAGTCAGACCAGTCATTCTACAATGAGGCTTAATTGATAATAACTTGCTTGACCTTATTGCTACCCTGACACTCCTGTTACAAACAGAAATTGCCTAGATACGTTAAAAACTGGTGAGGGATTTCGTCCATCCCTGTGTCTTGTACCAGCCTTATTTTTAACCAATATGCGCCCAATCTTGAAAATTAAATGTGAAGGTCATATCGCATGCCTCTTCACTGCTATCTGTGGAAGAAGCTGCACTATCCAACTCTCATCCGCCCGCATGGAAACCAGCATCAGTGCTGCTGGTGGTGCTGGACTTGCAGGTTTTCTGCGGAGTTGGGTGCCTTCCCAGGGAAACTGAGGCAATGGCCGGCCCAGAGGAGCGCTCCTCGTCCTTGGTACTGTTAGTACACTTCCTAGCAGACAGTTTTGCAGGAGCCAGTGCCTTGCTGACCTCTACAGAGAGCAAATCCAATGTGCTCTGTAGTTTTTAGTGAAAGATGGATGCCACTTTCCACCTTCCTCTTCAGTCACCTGTGATAAAACTGTGTGCCAAGCCCAAAACTAAGTGTGAATCAAGCTGCATTACAAAAAGGTGGTGTGTGTGGGAGAGAATTGACCTGTTCATATTTGTTTTCTTTTAAGAAACACTGTTAGGGGCTGAAATATTGCTACTTGTCTGGAATCTATCTTCTGTTTCATCAGCATGCAGTTGTTTGATTTCCAGTCCCTCATGTTTTGTGACACGCTTGTAAGAAACTAATGCTGCTGCTGTGACTGCTCTGAAAGAAAAAGGGAAAGGGATGTTATCTAGAATTGTATTGCAAACATGCTTTCACGTAGGGACCCCATTATGTTGTTTACAGCTTTTATCTTCCACCATGTGCTTTGTGTTTTAATCAGACCATGTCTAATTCAGTTTTGGGGATTTGTTTATTTTATTCAGACTCTACTGGAGAAGATGATTAATGAACAATATTTGTGGATTTTGTTGTTTGGGTGTGGGTTTTTTGATTTTTTTTTTGTTTGGTTGGTTGTTTTTGTTGGGTTGTTTTTTTGTTTTTTTTTTTTTTTTGCCTGCTGTGTATGCAGTGCTGCATGCCACTGCAGTTTGTCTCTTCTTTCTGTATCCACTGGATAGTTGCCTTTCTATCCCCACCCCCAGTATAACTGTATTTAGTCTTGCTGATACCTCCCAGGAATATTTAGCCTCTCAAAAAGTTTGTGTGTGTGCATGTGTCTATACGTACATAAAATACACATGCAGATATTTGTGTATATTTTAAATTAAATACGTACAGTATTTAGTATTCAGATTCAGTAGGTGGTTTTGGACATGTAAAAATTAATTATAAGGCAGATTGAACTTGTCTTTAAAAACAGAGTACAAAACAAAAACCTACTGTGTTTCTTTTCTTTTCCTACAATAACCATTCCAATAAAAACTCAAATTCATAGAATATTTGTCACACAAACAACTGTTCCTGCAGTTATAATTCATAAATAAGGGCAGCAATTAAATTCCAAACAGCCCCTTGGCAGATGCAACAAAAGGGAAAATAGTCTAGTTCTGTAATGGGGAGTCTGTTGTCCTCTGAGACAAGCCTGAGAAGAGATAATGTGCATGTGGGACTGATATGGAGGTCATGTAAGGAGGAATCTTTTAATTTAATTAAATGCATAATTAATCCAAAAGAGAGATTCTGTAACCCTCTACAGTTGAATTTTATGTGCCTGCACTGTTTGCAAGCCAAAAAGTAAATGAAATTTTGACATTTAAAGATGAGAATGTATCACTTTTGCCAAGAAACTTATCTGATGGAGAAAGAATTAGCAAAATATTAGATGTCAATTTGCTGGAAAATATAAAATAGGCAATGCAAACCTTTGCCTCTTACATTGAAAAGATAATGATAAAACCAGCTTTTTTCCACACTGACTTGTTCTGATAAGTTCTGCCTCAAGGATTTTCCATAGAAGAGTGTTGTATGCTACAATATTTGTAAATGGTGGTATGTTCCAGTGTTCATAAAGGCTAAGGCATTAACGGTGCATTTTAAAACAAAATGATACATTAAGAATGTAACAAAATAATGTTTGTATTGTGATACTGCCTTGCATCTTCTGAGAACCAGCTGAACACTATAATATAGTTAACTCTATTTTAACAGAAACAATTGCCTATGATGAAGTAAGAATTCTTTTGCTTGATGAATCTTCATTTTATCAACTGTTAATGAGCCTCAACTGCACTTCTCCAGCTGAGAAAAGAGAAGGGGTTTGTTGTTTCACCTGACTGAAACACCTTAGCTATTGTCATGCTACTGGTTCCGCACTTCTTGTAATTAGTCTGATAGCAAGGGGTCATCCTTTATGAAGCCGCTGTTCATTACCCCTGTCTTGCTAGAATGACATCAATTTATGTATCTATCATAAAGTTACTGGACCAACAGTCTGAGACACTGATCGCTTATTTCAATATATAGGCATCCTGAGATGTAATGAATTTTACTTCCTGAGTTTCTCAGATGCAGGAATACTGAAATAATGATTAGCAAAGTTGGAATGGTGTTTATTTGTTTTGTAATCTGTCACTTTTTAGGGATGACATTTACATACTTTGCTGGAATGAATGGTAAAAAGTTGTTTTTTCAAGTTTTAATGTTGCACCCTGATTGCTCAGAAAAGCGTCAATTATCTTGAAACTAGCAATAGATGCTGGTAGTTACCAAGACTGTTTGGAATAAGTTACCAGGACTATATGAAAGGCCAGATTCCTGAGTCCTTCTAGCACAGTATCTTTAACTTGTTAGAGTTAGTCCACAGTAACATCAGCTCTTGTCAAGTCACGAAGATTAAGCCCGAGTTCCTAGCACTGAGGGTGAATGTACTGACTAAGGGAAAGGAGAAGTTCCTCATGGGCCATGAACTGGTAGAACTCATAGCTTCTTCTCTTCCCCCCCCATTGTGCTATGTGCTCTTCCAACTCAAAGAAATTATTCTGAGCTTCTCAGGTCAACAAAAAAATGTATTTCTCTTCCGTATCACCCTGTTCCAGGAATTTCTGACTGGTTGTTTTGTGGTTTTGCATTTAAATCTTTTATTCTGTGCCCAACCGTAATTCTGTCTTGAAAATCATGGACACTTTCCATGGGTTGTGTTAACTGAAACTATTGCAGACTCCTCAATCGCTATTTACAGCATATAACCATTTCCAAGAAGAGAAGCTATAGGGTGGTTAAGTCAGTTCATCATTCTTGGGTTTTGGGCAATGTTGAAAGTGTAAGTAAGAGGTTGCAAAGCCTGGATAATTAAAGTAGACCATCATAGCATCTCATCAAAATCGATATGTTGGTACATTTGCATAATCTTATATATTAAACATGTTATGAAGAGAAAGATGGTTAGAGCACAGTGAAACAAGAAGCCTAATGATTTCCTTCCAAGAAGTGTGTAGCTAAAGAAGGGCTGTGTATTTGTGTCTGTGCATCAGTGTGCAGGCTGCGTGTGAATCTACAAATGGGAATGGTTTTATACTCTTAGCTTTTGAAGAACGGAGCATGCTTCCATGCATATCCCTTGTTCCTGACCCATTTGTTTAGACACATTTGAAAGCTTAAGGTTTGGTGATACCAGTGCTGCTGCTTTTTCCTCTGCCACTGTAGGTTTGGTTAACATTTGCTCCTGCATGCCCACTTGTAATATTCCACTTGATGACCTCTTTTTTCATTAATTAAGCAGGAGGAGGAGGAGCTCCCTCAAGTGCAGGAAAGAGAAAGCAATCAGGAGCTTTGCTTTCAAAGGAGGTAGGAACATGGTGTCTTTTGCTAGCCGTTGATTTCACAGCTGTCATCATGCAAAAGGAATGCAGATTAGTTACATCAGCATAACTGTAATTTCTTCTCATTCAAAGGAGTCCACAGTGGACTAGAACTAGATGCTCCCCTGTACATTTTGCCAAACCCAAGTATAAAATATTATAGCATAGGCTTAGAAGCAAACTAATTTAAAATTGGGAAAGAAATGCAACAATAAGTTGGGGTTTTGTTTAACTTGCCTTTTGCTCTTCAGGTATTTTTTTAGGAACCTGCCCACAGTGGGCTTTAGCTGACCTTCCTCAGTCCTTCTTCCCACGTCTTCTCTTTTCTCCTTCCCACCCTGTATCTTGGGGGTTGAAAATGAGTACGTATACTCAGCATGCCACAGGGCTTGTGTCCATGCTTCTGTGTCAGGAGAGGGTTTGGAAGAAAATAAGGGATGGCTGTTTTGTTATAAATGGAAACTGGAATTTTGCACAGCAAAGCAATTTCAGTACAAAGGAAGATCGCAAGTGTGACATTTACTGTGGTGCTGCAGCCTGGATTGGTCTTTGAACAGATTATATGAGCTACAATATTTGTAGTAGTGTTTAGCTGCAAGAATTTTTTTTTTGTAAGGTCAGGCAGCAAAGCAAGAGGAGATCACACTGAAGTGGAGGCCAGTAACAGAGAGACAGCCAAAGAGAGTGGGATTTGAGTGTTTGAAAAGGTTTCTTCCCAGGAAAAAAAGAGACTGTTTGAAATATAGGCGGCTATTGCAGGGGAAACACAAAGTAGCAAGTGGGCTAAGGAGAGAAAAGAAAAAGCAGACCATAGGGTGCAAGAAATGGGTAGCAACAAGAGCTACCCAGGTTACAGGTTATGATTGAGGGTGATACAAAAAAAGGCAGAAAACACGAAAAGATACTAGATGAAGAGACAGAGCTGGGAAGGTGGTAAGAGCTGAGGAGAAAGATGATGTAGCTGTAACAATAGAGGTGGTAAAAATAGGAGAGATGCTCCTTGCTGGTTTTGTGTGGAAGTGGTAGGATTGCTTAGTAGATTTCTGTTAGGCCATCCTTTTCCAAACCACTTACTCAATTTACATGCTACATAGTGTGTATTCTGTCAGTGTGGTTTGTGTTATAAAAACTCAAGTGCCTTGATGCATTTAGAAATGCCATTACAAATCTTAAAAAAAAAAAAAAATCTCTTTGAAAGCTCAGAAAAGCTTAAAGCTAAAAAGCACATCTTTGAGTGCAAAAATGAACTTTGCTTGTAAAATTTGAGAGGAGAGCCATTTTTTAAATCTCCGTGCTTCCTTTGAGCCTCATCTTTGTTCTTCGTTTATGAATTCAGATCCCTCGTGTCCTTTCCTCCTCCCCCTCTTTGGCGCGCCTCTCGATTGTTTCACAATTTATCTTTGCTGCCCAGGGAATCCAACCGTCTGGGGCTGGTGGCTTGATGACGCCTTGGTGTCAAGGTCGAAATCTTTTCATTTTGCAGGTAGAGTGGGTATCATGACCCCAGGGTCTGCTGCTGTATATTTAAATCCTGTCGGTGTTCTCAGAATGACAATGTCTCAGGTTTATGTCTGTCAGCTGCTTCGTTGAGCTCTTTGGTGGTATTTTGTCTAATTTCTCTTAGCAAAAATGTAACAGTATTTTCTTGTTAATACTAAAAGCCTGTGGCATTAAAACTTTCAGATAAGTAAAAAGAGCTTAACAACATTCTTATGCAGTTGTTAAACTTAAGAATATATTTAGAGAAGTTAAACCCAGCAGTTTTGGCAACGTAATGGAGACTAGTTTGCTTTTCTACAGTTTCTGTATCATATCTTTAATCAATGTTGGAAACGTTAGTTCTGCGAAGGATGTTTTGTATATATTTCCTTTCTTGGAAAAGTCATTGCAAAAGGGGAGAATTTGACACACCTTTTGCATCTGCAGGGTTTGGGATTTTAACAAGAGATGGAGTTTTCCTTCAGTAAATTTTTCACAGTACAGAGCCTAAGTACCTAGACTTTGTGATTGGATTTGCCCGTCTTTGAGCAATGAGATGTGATGGGAATGTAAACTGAAACACATGATCTTTTGTGAGTTTTCAGTGTTGCTTGAATGTTAACGATGATCACGATCAGTATGAATTCACTGAAACAAATGCATTAGCTCTTTTCCACTAATTTGGTCAACATATGGTTATGTTCTAAAAAACTACAAGGTAAGTAAATTAAGGAAGGTCACATGAAAAGCCAGTTACTCCACTGTAGTATACCTTAGGTCGCACATAGGAGTTGAGAGGTTAAGGCATATTTGGAACAAAACTAGAAGATCAGCTCTAACAAGTTGGTACTAAAATTTTTTTTGCTGGCATTTTTTTCCAAGTCTTATAAATTTGCTTTCTGGTGAATTATTTTTAGACACCTCTAACAGATTTTATCATTACTTTACGGTGTAGAAGTGTTACAGTAACCCAACAAAATAATTCTAAGACTTTTTTTCTTTTATAGACAAAAGAAAGTATTTCTATCAACTTAAAAAATGTTTGAGATATTATTGCCTAAATCTTTTAGTTCTTCCCCACCTCCAATCTCCCCATTCCTCATTCTTTCCTACAAAAAGAAAGCCTGAATCAGACAGTCTGCTTGGAAAATTTCAACCAAAACAGATGAGTGATATGGAAGAATTATGAGCCTCTGAGAACAGCTCATAACTTCATTTGAGTGACCTCAAATCTGCAGTTGCTGAGAACTTTTTCCTTTATCCATTATGAAATCCATTCTTTTGCTATTAAGCAAAAGAAAAGCAAACATACAGATTTCTTAAAACTGTTTAGAATACTCATCTTGTTGATATGCTGTTTGAACTGCAAGAAAGCAGTTATTTATCCATTACATGCAATTGAAAAATCTACATTAGTCATTTATATGTGCCCATTAACTGAATATTTTGAAAAGTTGTCCGCAAATTTGCATATATTAATGTCTCTTTTGCATTCTTTCTGCTGATAGTCTTGTGAATAACAAACTGATGTACTTGTGGAAGCTAAACAAACCTCCACAGGCAGCAACTGTGAATTCACATATCAGCCTTTTCAATTAGAAAAAAAAAAGAAGTAGTAAAAAAAAAAAAAAAAAGAAAGGAACCCCACTAAAACCTGATCCCTTTATTGGATTTGGTCTGTTTGAAAACTTAATCTTTGGTATTGAAAGGAGATGTGGCAGTCATCATGCCAGATCAACTCTGGAAACTCTAATTCTGAGAAAGTTGAAAAATACTTTTTAAAACAGAATCTGTAGGCATCCATAAAAAACCCAAATCCTGCTGCGTTATTCACTTGAGTAGCTGTGTTGACTTTTAAAGAGTGTGGCATATTTATGTGGGTAAGATGAATTATTTCTGGTAAAAAAATGTCTGTGTGTCTGCTCAGTTTGGGATAAGATAGATTACTTATGCTGTATGTGTGAACTGTGGTTGTACTCAGTGGTCTAGACATATGGGCATTTGTGTTGACTAAGCCATCTTATCAACTCTTACCAACTCTGTCAGCAAAAAGTTTACATATTTTCAATGTGGTAGTATTCCAAGTTTCTCAGCATTCATTTACCTTTCTTACTGTCTGTAAAGAAGATTGCTGCATTTTTTGAAGAATCATTATTTATTCATCTTTCTTTAGGAAGTTACCTTATCTGAAATGGAGCTGAAGTCCACATATAAATAAGCAGCAAGACCTAGATCATAAAGAGAACCAGATGCAGTGGGATTCTTACACTCCTAATGGCCTCCAAACATGTGGTCTAATACTTCATGCTGAACACAAGTCACAAGTTAGACTTTTGCTACAAGTTCTGCCATTATATATGGCTGCTCTGAACACATAAATACAATTTATAAAACAAAACATTGAATTTCATTTACCAATTCTGTATGATAACTGTATTTTATATGTATTCGAAAGTAGAGACAGAGACACATAGTTTATTAAGAAACTGTGTTTACGGGGTGCACTTTCCAAATAGTGCTATTCCAAATGTATGGTGAAGACTGCTCTATTTGCTTACGGCACAAGGATGCTAGGAAGCATTGGAAATATAGTTTTACTTCTAATTTTTTTTCTGAGAAGTATCTGACCCAGTCTTTAAATGTCTCCAATTAAATGTGTCTTATTCTTAAATTTTGTAAATTATTCAACCCCGTACTTGTTGGATTTGATCTGTGTGCCTTTTTTTTTTATTATTTTTTTATTATTTTTTTAAATAACCTTAATTGACTCAAGTTTGCTTGATAACTTGAGTAAAATTAGCCTTTCTGAAGAAATTACTTTGAGTGTTTTGGTACAGTGTTTTGCTGGCAGTTTGAACATACTCCTGTGCAGCTCTCAGCTAGCCCCATAGGAGGCTCTGTGGCCAGCACTGTTAACATGGACGTGAACACAACCTGTCCCTGAGTAGGGCTGGTTAGCTGGGACCCAGTGCCAAGGCAGTCCTGACTTCCGAGCTGGAGTATGGGCAACCTAAGCTTGCGTTTCCTTTCAGAACACGGTTTATCCTTTTGAGGAATGAGGCTTATCTGCTCCAGCAAGGTGCTTAAGCTCTAATGCAACTGAGTGGATAGGCGAGAGGACTTGCTTTCTCAACTAGCTGAAATAGCATTTCATATCGTAAGTAGAATTATGCTGTTTCTGTGATTCCGAAGGTCAGCACCCTATTATATGAGCCTATGTTCTTATGTATTTTTTATCCAGTGTGTGATTAATAGAAGATGCAAGATGACAAAGCAGGGACAAAAGATGTTAAACTTCTGTTTTTACTGTAGAATGATTTGAGATGTTATTTGTATCTTTAGAATGTTCCTGTTAAATTTCTTCTTATTATCGAGTCCTTCAGTATTTTACTCATATTGTTCAGATGAAGAAACTGAGACAGAAATTTATTTGCTGAGTATATTGAAAAAATCAATAATGCAAGCTAGAATTCTTGCTCACCCATCTCTTCCTTATTGGGTCACTCTGTCTTTAATTCTTTGCTTGTTCAAGATTTTAACATGGAATTAAGTTTTGGGGGTTTTGTTTGGGGTTTTTTTTATAAATAGTTTATTTAGCACTATGCATTCCCTCTGCTTTGGATTTTTGCTTGAGCTACAGTAGTTTACTTTAGGGTGTTCTTAACTAATTTGCTTGTAGCCCACCACATACAGTTCCATTTGAATGCTTAGATATATAAAATATTTGCCTTGTAGGTAGAAATGAGGTTGACACATGGCTGGAAGAAATTTACAGCTGGTAAATGACAGCAGCAAGCTTGTGTTATACAATTTAAGGAGCATTATAGTTTTTGTCACTATCCTCCATTAGTTTGGACCATGGTATTGCAAAAAACCCAGAGTATGAATGGAAGACATTTACTTCTTTATGTAATCCCTGCAAGAATTTTTTTTAGACAGCCAGGTCTCATGAAGGGGCAGTTTGCAGGTAATGTCACTTCATCAAAACAGAATGTAAATCTGAACCTCTCTGATCTTTCCAGTGCTTCTGCACACTGTGCAAAAAATGACAGATTTTATGTGCTGAATTACTTCAGCATTTGCCCAGGAAAATCAGAATCCTGCAGGACATTCTGATTTGCTGTACTGTATGTTTGTTCTAATTGTATGAGACTGAATATACGTATGTCCAGTAGCACTAATTTCAAAATACGGAGTAGAAAATGTCCTTCTTGAATGAAGAACCATGTATAATTTATCGTTGGCTGGCTGATAACCTCAGTGAATAAAACTGAGTTAACCTGTTAATTATTGAACTGTGGATATAAACCTGAATGCTGTAATGCTATATCTTTAAAGTAAACAAATGCTTGAAATCATGCTTTCCCAAAGAAGTATGATATAATAAATTAATAAACTGTTCTCTTTTTCTAGTAAAGCATTTTTGGTCTGCAGGAGTGACTTTCAGTCTTCAAGAACCAGCAAAAATTTGTTATCAATTGGAGAAGCCAAGAAGTAATTAAATAACTTAGTTTAAGTTTGTATGCTGGGACAGCTTGCAAAACGGTGGATGGGAGTAGTTGTTTAGCCAGAAAAAAGGTGGTGGTTTTCTTTTCTTTAAATAATTACTTTTGAAGCTTTGTTTTGATTTCAGTACCGTTGGAAAGAGGGAATGGATGTACATAACTGGTACCAACTGTGGGGGGACAAATGTCCCATGGGTATAGGGAGCACCTCAATTCCATACCCGAAGTAATAATTTTTCTCATTTTTAAGATGTTTCTCTTCTGACTAAAAAGTATAGATTGTTTTTCCTGTGTATGCACTGATACACAGCCTTGATAGCACTTGTATCCTTAAAAAAAAAAAAAAAAATCCTCATTTAAGGTGGGATTTTAGATCATCCTAATAATTTCATCATAACATTTCTTTGTGTGAGTGTGTATTAATTCTCAGTTGTCAACCTTAATATTCTTAAACGCTCAATAAAAGCAGGTAATATTTCAGAATGTCCAAACACACATGTGATAACCTAAAGATAACAATAGCAACAAATACAAGGCCTGGCTAAAGAGTCTTTTTTAAAACTCATTTACAGGGTTGTGGTCGTATCTTGTAGACTGTATCTGGGAGTGTTATAAATGCCTGAGCAATTGTTGGTTATCAGGACTTAGTACCTGCTTTGCATTATCTAAAAATATGTGCATGTCCACAACGACACTTCATCAGTCCCAGCTATCCAAATGTTTCAGATGTATTCTTCAATCTTTTTATAATTATACTTTGCACACATGTGCATGTGTACTCAAACATGTATACAACAGCTTGCCTATAGGTTATTGGGGAGATGTGTGCACATATGTCTATAATAATCTACCCTAAGCCTGGTGGGATAAATCAGAAGAGAGTAAAAGCCTACTTCACAAAGTGGCTGCTTCTTTTTCTAGTTTTCCCAAAAGCATCTTTGGAGAGTGTTAGTTTGTATTGTCTATTAAATTAAATTTCATCCCCCATCTTGCTGTTCTCAATATTTTCTCTCCAAGCACATATAGCTTTGCATGCTACAATTGCAGTTGTCTGAAAGGACTAAAATATTGTATGAGTAAAACGACTAAATTACTTATTTTTGACAGGATGCAGAAAAAACAGGTACCCTGAAAAGTGGGGTAGTTTTTGACCCTATTTTCCCAACGCTGTTATTTTACTGTTTTCAGTCACTTTATGCTGTCATGCCACTCTCTTTAATTGTGTTGTCCTAAGAAAAAAACCTCAACTTTACATTCTAGCTTTTCTCTTCTGTAACTTCCTTTTTCCTTCTTTTGTGGTCTTTATTTTCAATTCATATCCATTTTTGGCTCGGTTTCCTAAGGAAATATGTGGCTTAGTTGATCATGCTCTGTATTGTCTGTCTGACAATCATTTCTTCTTTCCCCAGTAACTTTTAGAACTGCCAATGCATCACCATCTCATTTAATAGAGGGACAGAGGTTTCAAAGCTATTCCTACAAGTTTTGTGAAAATACACATGTAGGTGAGAAGAGACCCCTTAGTGTTTTCACTAAGGAAACGGCCACCACAATATAGTGATATACACGAGAGAATTGAAGCAGAGAGAGGTGTTGTGACTGAAAGCCAGGGAGACTAGGTTTTGTGAGTTCTGCTGTTTGTGGATTCAGTTTCTTTTAACAGTTTCCAGTGTTGAAACATGTGTAAAGCACACATGTGTTTGTCTCATCACAGTGACCATGTTCATTATGGACTTATGGAAAGAATTAGGTGCAATTTATTTTGATTCATCTTAAAAAAAGATGCATGCACCAGCCTATTTAGATGGGTACGTGTGTGCATGAGAAGAGACCTTCTGTTGGCTTGGATTGCCTTTTCTGTGCATCCCGGATGCTGCCATTTAGCAGATGGGGAGTAGCAACAAAGGAAATTTGGCAGAAAAAGAAATGAGGGAGAAGTGCAATCAGACTTATTAAGAAGCACTTTGAAGACCTGTAGGAAAATATGATAACACTTTCTCAACTTTCTCATGACCTTTCTCCTGATGAATAGTTTTATTTGCATTAGATGCTGAAGCCTGGGCCAGGCCCACAAAATCAACTTTCCCTTTGAGTTAATATTTCTGGGAAAATTTTGTGATGGAATCCACATGGGGGAATTTTATTACTTTACAGCACCCTTATGTAAGCATTCTCTGGGAAAAAAACTAACCTAACAGAGGAAAAAATTTCCAAGAAAAACCATCAGTTTCAGCACTTGCTGTTTAACATTATACTAAACTCCCCAAAAGTCAAGTATCTTAACCCTCAAATAATGCAACTTCAAAAATGTGTGACTATGTTAATATTTTTTATTTTTTTAAAGTGTCATTGTTTTGTTATGAAGAGTTTATGTGGTTTTAAGGTTGGGGAGAAAGTGTTATCTCTTATGCACAGACTTGCTGAATAGCCACATAATCTTATATGTCTGCCTTCATTTTTTCTCCTTATACTGTGATTGCTCCTTTCTGGGTCATTCCAGAAACTAATTCTGTGAGTTCCTTGGGTTACAAAGATTTGTACAAGGAGGTTGATTAGCACACTTTTGGGTGCCATTAAAAAAATTGTTTCCATCCTTATAAACCTTTTTAAAAATCCAGATGTTTTCAACAACTACAAATCATGCCAGCAGGGGTCAGTTTAGTACCAATGGAAGTTGAAAGTGCAGGACTGTACACTTGAAGAGCTAGAATGAATGTGAAGCTTGTATAATCAGACTACACACAAACTATGTGTATAACTTAATAGACAGCCACTAAAACTATCTCTGCTATTCCTACTGGATTTGGGGTTTGAATTTGTTCTTAAAAATAAATGAACAAATAACCTTTTCTGAATTTTGCTGATTTCCCACAGTACTGAAGAGTATGTAAATGGTGTATATGACACTTTGCAAAAAAAGTGCATGTTCATTACAAAATAATAGGAACAATAGGATAGGAAAAAGACTAATTTCTGTCATGACTGACATTTAAACTGAAAAATTTGAACCTGATGTAGGTTCAAGTCTTCAGGTCAAGTTCTTCAAAGGTAGTAGTACTGATATATGCATAGAAGCTACCCACCAAATGAAGTTTCATATCCCTCCCACCTTCCTTCCCCCCATAAAGAAATCTGCATTGACTTTGTTAGGACCACAGGTGTGCTTTTGAATTTCTAGTGTTTGCCTGAGATCATGAGTGGTGATAGTCATTTGTTAAGATAAACACATCTAACATACAAAATCAGAAGGCAGGTGGAGGATGAAATAGGGAAAAACAATAAATAGGTGTCTGATAAGGAGGATCCCTGTTAGCTTCATGTTTTTCATGAAGTATCTAGCTTTGTCTTCTCTTTGCAGTCCTTTCCACCTTGATGCATGCTGCATGTATGGAATAGCTACCTAAGTGCATCCATTTTGATTCTTGCATTCCGGGGAAAAGTAAATGACAGCATATATATTTTAGAAAGGTTTAACTTTCTTTTTAGTTCAGTAGTGACACCTGTAGAGATTGTTAGTTTGCATTTGATCACTCTTTCACAAGTAGCATGTAGATGGCTCTTTCACTTGTGAGTTTTAAAGACCTTGAGTGCATATTAAGTCATGTGAGACATTTGAGCTCAGCAGATTTACAAAACGTAACTTGTTCTATGTTGGTTGATACTGTTAACTAATACTAACAATAAGAATGTTAAAATGGTGATATTTACAGAAGTATTTTGAAAAAGAGTAATCACCTTTTATTTTTTAGTCTGCTTTTTTGTTCCGTTCTGATTCCTAGTTGCCATAGTTCAAATTAGGTCCAATATTAGTTTTAATAATATTATTGATGCAAAATAATGATGTAACTGAGGCCAGGGTTACAGTAGGCTGTATTTCAATGAAAGTATAGAAGGAAACATAATATTGAGAACAATGAAAAATTGTTTTTTGATTCAAACTTGTTGCTCAGTCAAGACTGAAATAACATGTCATATTTCAAGATTGAAAGATTAGAATAACATCATGTTATTGGAAAGTTTCATAACTGTGTTTGTAGCAGCAGCAAATATAACAGTTTTGAATTTACCTTGTTTGTTTTTTTTTTTCTTTTTTTAAAATCTCCTTTTCTTTGGAAGCTGTATCCTCCTCCTGCTTTTCTCTGTACTTCTATTTCCCCTCCATCATACTCTGCAGATTATGTAACTGAAGTGGATATAACGATGCATTATTAAAATATATCTGATTAGATTACACAGAAATTCAGGGTGAGGACCTAACTTCTATTTGTCTTAATTTTCTCAGACATTTGCCGTGATGATTTTGACCTTCTCTGATATCTAAAGTTGGTGCGAGATTCCCCAGACTTTGGGACTTCAGGTACAAACATTAGATACCCTGGTCCATGTGTATGTTTCTAAAATATAGCAGGACTTAGGGACTTGACCGTGTTTCTCTGGAAAGAGGTCATGAATTAGAATACAGCTTTATTCACTGCTACCTTTGAAATACTTTGAAGGGAAACATTTTCCCATTAGGATATAATAGTCCTTAAAATGATCTTGCATGAAGTTTTGTTTTATACAAAATGGAATAAATTAATTTTGACCATTTTGAGACAAACTGTATTGCTTTTTAAAAACTATATTGTCGATTCTGTGCCTCTTGACTGACTTTCCATTATAAAGTTAGCTTTGGCAAGCTTATGAAAAATTGCTGGTTGAAGGATTGCTAATGCTTGCCACAGGTTACAAATGTTGAGTCCCATTTTCCTTCCTGAATTTAGAGAGTAGGTGTGTTGATAAATCTTAGTTCAAAAAGCGTCTGGGAGCTGCTGCCTCTCTCACTTGTCCCTTTTGAGCTGTCACAATTCAAAGCTCTTTGCCTCCTTCATGTCATTCCTTGTGTTTACATGTCTGCATTGGTACCTCTGGGGTTTTTTTTCCTGGACAGACAACAAAAGAATACTTTTCTTGCCAACCTAGTTCCCCGGGGATGGTTCTACAAGTCTTGGACACAGGTCCTAAATCGTTATTCTCTCTAGTCGTTTGAACCCTTGAACAAAAAATTAGAGCTGACTTCCCCTCTCCCCCAGTATTTCATCAGTTCCTTCCTCCTTTATGCTCTTGCACTGTACTAGGTGTACCAGGAGCCAGCCTTTCAAGGTCTATCCTCACATGCCGTGTCTTCATCTTTGCTTAAGTCTTAGCAACAGGATTGCTTGCTCAGAACCGTTTGTGGGTCTCTGTTTTATCTTCTGCAAAGGACAAAACCTTTCTTTTCTTGACTGCTAGTCTCTCTTTGAATGGGTAAGGTTTATCCCATGAAGAGTATTTAGATTTCAGCTCTATACTTAGCAGAGAGCATTGTGAGTGTCTTGAACTAGCATGGCTTTGATTTAAAAAATTCCAGCAACAAGACTTGTGGACAAGGGTCTTCTTGTGCTCCTATTCATAGACCCAAAATGGGCCAGGGTCTGCCAGTGTTGTGTGCTAGGGCGTTAGAGCAGCACTGCTATATTTTTGCAGAGAGGAAGTGGGAAAAAGCACCAAAACTGCTAAGACTCTCGAATTCCTGTTCCAAGCCCTGCTATTACCTTCAAAGTCTCTTCAATTGGTAAATAACCTAAGATGCCCCAAGCAGTGCTCTGTTGCAGAGCTTTTTGCTTTGCAGAACATGTGTCAGGCATATAGCGTGGTGCCTGCAAGATGTGGGAAATGGTTCAAGAGGATAATACATTGCAAAATTGGCAAAGCTCTCGATGATATGGAAGTAATTTGCTATAATCAGCATGTTTTCTGATGCAATCACTTGATAATTGCATACTTTGAGGCTAATAACATATAGTAACAAAGAGCAGGAAACCACTACGTCTGTAAGTGGTAATGTTGCTTTAAAATGTATATAAGTCCCCAGTGCATAAAATGCCCCACAGGATGGGAGGTGGTATGTGGGAACTTCTTTTTCTATTTGTTTTGAAATCAGCTCTAATAAGGTAGGTGGTCTGAGAAACAATTTGCAAAGGAGTCTGCAGGTCAAAAGATTCTCAGGAGTCTGGTGTTTCAGTGCAAACCTTGAAGAGGAAGCATTTCTATACGAAAGTACCTAGGATAGTGAGAGTGTCTCCAGATTTATACTGCTGAGTAAAAGAAGTGTTGCACAAGAAAACAGGAAATCCTACTACGCATGTTAAAAGCACAAAAGCCCCGTGTCCCCAACAACCAGTACACACCCTTACACCTTTGCAGCCGAAAGATGGCTTATTTCAAGTGACCGATTTCAGTATCTTCCAGTGGCTGAGGCAGGAGCTGGTCTGTGCTTGTGTAAATCAGGGGACCTACAAGGCAGCAGTAACAATGTGTGACTTTTATGGCTCTTAAAACTTCATTTCTCAATCTTCATCAGTTATATTGGGGCCAATAGCCAGGGAATTCATCTTAGTAGGGAGCCAGCAAGCAAGTAAGCAATGATCTGAGGTGGGTAAGAAGATTCTCGGTGCAAGAGAATGCTTGTCTTGTTTTTATGCTGAACTTATGCAGTGTGAGCTTCCCTCAGAAACACAAGGAAGCTATAAGCTGGTGAAAATATGAAATGTAATGGGCTAAAGGAAAACTAGTAGACCAAAATGCTGAAGGTATTTGCCATCACATTCCTCAATATTGTCAAATGGCCCTTCAGTACTGGAATAGGATAATATACCTGAGAAACCACCGCCTGTGTGGGGGGAGAGCAATGGTGTGTATATTAGCATTCAATTATGTCTGTAGCCCATCCCATCAAATAAATGTCAAATATACCTTCTCAAGGAGAGGGCAACAGAAAGAGAATAAGGAGACATGCTGGGGTAGCAGGGTGTCTAGAAGCAATGAAGATGGGTGCTGACAAACAGTGGGTTTCAGGTAGGATTTTCAGCAGTTGTTCTGCTCTGTGACTGACTGGTTTTGTTAAGAAAGCATCCTGACTTTTGAATTCATCTTCTCTGAAACAAAGCAACATATATTGACCTTCAGCATTCAGAAGTAATCTTGGTTAACTGTATTGGTGCTTGACGTAACTTCCAGTGAGGAGTTCACTCTTCATTTCAGAGCAGGTATGGTCTCCAGAAGAGCCAGGAATTAAGTGAGGTCCTGGGATTTTCAGCTGTGATCTAAGTTGGAGAAGCTTATATTTTCACTAAGGTCAAGCCAAAGGTTGGCATAAATGGTTACTCAGGAAGATTGTCTAATGGCTGGAGACCTTTGGCATGCATTTCTGATACTATATTTAAGACACTTTTGGACCTAATTGTTTAAGCAGCTGTATGTTTTGGCCCCTGCTGTGCAGAATCAGATCTGTCTATCTGTAGTACAGTCCTTTATTATGAATTCTGATGCTCTTCAAGCAATCTTAGTAAAATATATGAAAGGCAAATGATTAGACTTGTTTTTCCTCTGTGCTTTAACATGATCACTAAACTAATGATTTAAATTTAGCCTTTAAAAATTAAATAAAAAGTTACTATCTGGACATCCTACATGCCAGCCCACATCCTTCAGAAGTGTAGCTTGAAATGAGACGGAAGTGGTAGTATACAAAACTATCTTGCGTAGCAGCTACAAAAGAGGTGCTGACAGACTCTACAACCTTTGGGGTAAATTCCTTATAAAAGAAAAAGCCTTTATAGAAATCTGTGCTTTGTATTGCTTTCTGCCCTCTGAAGAGCAGTTGGTTTTTTTTTTCTCCCTAAACTGGTAAGAAGAAAGACTTCATTAATATGAAGCTGTTCTTGGCTTTAGTTTCTCATTTTGCCCTTAACGTTGTTAAACAATTAGTTTTATAATAGTTTTATTTCTAAAGTAAGAACAATGCATTCTCAGTTTTTCTGTGTATGTAAAAGATGTGTTGTGTGATGATGAAAAAGGTACAGGCTTTATGGAAAAAGATGACATTTCTGTGTGCTGGAGGAATATTCTAAGTTGCATTAAAGGAGGTCTTCAGAAGAAAATCAATAGGACACTGCTTTGTTATTAGCAATAATTTGGATGACCTTGTGTTTTTCAGCATTTGTCCATATTTCCTACCAAACTAAACAAAGCAAAGCCAAATCTGTCTTAGGGCAATGTCACTACATTGATTAAATAAATTAGTTATTTCTGGTATTGGATTAAATTCATAGGAGAAACCCACTGGTTTGGTCCATAGTTTACCCAGCTATACAAATAAATATGTAAGGAGAGAAGAGAAACAAACTACTAATGAATAAAAACATAATCTAACATTCTCAATGCAGCAGTGTTTGCAGACTAGAGACCAATCAAAGGGGTTGCTAGAAAGAATGACCTGTACGCTGGTAAATAAGAGAACACACTGAAGCATTATTGATCCAGTAAACTGAAGGCTTTTTAGTTCATTCTTCTCTCTCCGCTTTATGCCTGTTCACAGGTCTTCCAAGTGTAAGCACTAGAAAATGCTGAATTTTTTTTCCTTTTGAATTCTTTTAGAGCTGGAATGAGCTATTACATTAAGATGGTCGTTGTCATTCTGACAAATCTGAAGATACCAACTTCTGCCCATCTAGTCATTTTATAAGAAAAAGAATAGCACCGAAGTTGTTCAACTTAGCTAAAAATGGTTTTAGTTAAACTAGGGAAAAATTTTACTTGAACACATCTAGATTTGTTTATGGTTGACATGAGCTGAACCGGTATGAACTGGTATTGTACTGCTTTTATTTGGACAAAATTATTTTTCTTCAGCTTGAAAAATAATTTTAAAAGTAATTTCAAACTGGTGCATTTGGATGCTGATGATGCACAATAGCCTGCATTCAACTCTTCTATAGCAGTTTAATTCAGTAGAGACCTGTGTCAAGTAATGAAACTATCTTCATTTTCTCATAATCTTTTTGAAGTTGAGATATCAAATGGAGTTTCATCTTAAAAGGGAAAGAAAAGAAAAAACAACCAACAACAAACCTCAGACCTTACTGAGCCATTTCAAGCTGTGAGAGTGTAAAGATTTAGACACAGGAACAAAGTACGTGTTGTTAACTGCTCCGCGGTAGCTGTCCATAAACATACTCGCTGGCACTTCAAGGTAAAACATTGTTAATTAGCTCCTATCCCTTAACTGTATAGTGAAGGTGAGCAGGCTGGTTTCTCCAGTATGAACTGATGCCCTTTCAACTTCAGCTATGATCACTTATCTTTGTAATGCCATCTCTAATAAACATCTTAAAAAGTATTTGTGCTTTGAAAGCATGAAACAGATAAAATACCTAGCTGTTCTGAAATTTATGAAGGCATTTTGAAGAAACATTTTCTGTTACTTCTGCTGAAGGTAAGAAGTTGGGTTTTTTGCATGTCTTCCTTCCTTTTCTACCTCTGAGCTGTTGGAGATCCTGCAGGGAGCATGGAAATAGATGTCTATTTGAATCACAGCAAGAGCCAATTAATTTAGATCTGGTGGCCATCTACAGCAGTCACCAAATTCCAAAAGTAATCAACTCTAGCTGCATTGTTAGAAAAATGGATGGGGTTTTAATAGATAGATATTTGAACTTATTTTCACAAGCGATTGATTTAAGGAGGATTAACATGTCTCCTATAAATTAATTTGAGAACCTGTGGATATGGCCAACAAATGCCTGAATATACCTTCCTGTCTTGAAATCTGTTAAGTTCTTCTTTACACTTACTTTTTGGTGGAATTGAGCTTTAATCACATAATTTGGGGAGAGTATTTGTTTTATCCATTTTGAATTTACTCTCTTTTGAGTGTTCTCTTCAGATGAGAATTCCTTCGTTTCTTACGTTATGAGAAGTTCATGACTGGTTTCTAGACCATTCACAATATCATGTCCTTTTAGGTTTTCCTTCCGAAGATAACAGTCATGATTTGTTTTTCATACTTAGGACTTACAGTGATTTTCTTCACTCTTCTCTTTCATCCACTAATTCAGTAATAGCCTTCAAATTTTAATCCACATGCTTTGCCATAGTGGTCCTTACACATTGTTCTTGGTTTTTAACCACAACTACTGATGAGCAGAGATTATTTTTTTCTTTTTTCTCTCTGCCATTGCTCTCTGTGGTGCCAGCTTTCTTGAACTGATAATTTGGATGGTCATTTTTCTCCCTTATTTTGCATTCATCAACATGGAGTATATTTTGCTGTTGCTTTACTAGTTCATTTAGTGTGCTCTGAAGCACCACATGGTATTCTCTGGTCCTGCACACTGTAATAACTTTCTCATCTGCAACTATTACTGCCATTTTTACTTTACGCATTTCTACTTTCTTTCCTGTTCTAGATCATTGGTAAGCATGCTAGCATGGGCAATCTAAAGTGTGTGTCAGCTGAGCTGAAAAAGTACTGCTGTGACTCTTCCTACAGCCAGTGTTGCTTTCGTGTTGGCATAGTATTACCTAAGCCAAGTCAAAATTTAAAAATTGACAGAATTCACTGTGCACCAAATCTGTTGGTTTGTTTCAGTGGTGAAGTGTGTGGGAGGGCTAAAAAAGGTGAGAGTAAAGTTGACAGCTTCCTGCTTCCAAAGCATGAAGTAGGTAACTAAAATAGAAAATTTTAGCCGAAAGGTGGTTGTAATTCCCCATATGTAATTACTGAATTGCATAATAATTTTTTAAAGCTCAGAAAACAGGAGAGAGAGAATTGCTTTAAACAATGTCAGTTAATGAATTTGGACTTGAGGACTCACTCTGTTTCCCATGCTTAATTTCCTGCATCGATTCAAAACCACCTACTTTTTGACGTTTCATGGTCTCTGAAGCAATTAATGGTGATATCCCAAACTACAGTCATGAATTTAGATGAAGAATAAGCTGCAGGGATGGAAGAACTGTGAAGCAGCAGTTAAGATCCTGCTTTGTTGTTGATGTTTTTGGTTATCAAAAAAAAAGAAAGAATAAGAAAAAGATCTCTCAGCACAACTGTCTGAAAGTGGGATGTTTTTCCAAATTTTCTGGCTGGCATCAGTAGCTGTTTTATAGTTTTATTTGCATGTTTCACCTCCTTTTTCTACTTCTAGTGCATCCAGAAAATATTGTTTGCAAATCATAGATCAGTCTGCATCCAAGGACAAAGCAGATAAGCACAAATGCACAGGTGTGTTTGCAGTGATTCAAAGCACAACTCTATGCTATACATGTGCGTTGCCCCGTTAACTTTCTAGATTGGAGGCAGGTATCCACATCCAATAAGTTTCCTTTTAAGTGACAGCTGTGAAAAATATTGCTGCTGTTTGTGTCATTAATTAGATTCTTTTATAGATTTAATCGCTGCTGCAGTTTCCAGAGAAGAAAACTGTTGTGTAACCTGTGGAGAGGAAAAAGGATCACTTATTTATATTTCCTAAGGTCAACTCGTATGCTACTAACTCATTTTTTTACTATCTCTTCTCTTCAGCATTATTAATTTTTCCTGATTTTTTTTTCTAATTTTCATCACTTCCTTGATTGTTTGATACACATTTATTAAAACTTGCAGATTGATGACCTTCCTCAATTTAGTGAATGTCTTTCTTTGAAGATTACATAGCTTCGATGGGAGAAAATAGAAACTCTATTTCTGTAAGTAGTTTTATTGGCCATATCAAGATCAAATAATGGATTACTAAAAGAGTGTGGTTTAAAACATTTATTACATTAGAGCTATTGCTTCAGTCCATGAATTTTAGAATCAGTTATAAATTAAAACATTAATGCTACCATACACAGAAGATGAAAATATGATCAATTTGATCCAAAGATTAAAATTATATTCAATATTAAAAAAATAATTGATTTAATACTGCCTCTGTCAAATTGTTCTAGTATTTTGAAATTATATTGGTTATGAATTTTGCTTATTTTTAATGTGATATTGTTGACTGTACATTAGCTATTTCAGGGTAGTTATCAAATAATTGCTTTTTCATGTGACTGATTTAAGCTTCATTGGTAAATCACTTAAGACCTTTCTTCTGAAGATCTTCAAGTATCGAAGCTCTCCAACACCAGTTATATTCACTGATACAGTTTCTACCAGAGTTTTTACTGACGATGTTAAGGGAACTTTATCCTAAACCTTCTGTTTGTCCTACTGCTTTCCCTGATGCCCTTGTCATGGTTCTGCTTTTTCTCTACCATCCCAGCGACTCCAGTGAATCACGCTGTGGTATGGAATGACAGCCACCTTCCAGAGGATGATTCAAATGCATGGCTTCCCTTGATAGCACCATGCCCTGTATAGTTTTTATAAGTTATTATGTAAATCTTGCATGGATACTATGAAACTACAAAATGACTTAAAAATTTTTCATTTCTGTTCTTTATGTAAGACTTAAGTCTTTGAAATATTATGTCAGTATAAGTGACAATTTGGATATGTAGCCTGAAGGATGTCTTAACAGGAGGTTATGCTTGAATTACAAATTTGAGTATTCAGGAGAGTGACAGCATTGTCCAGAGTGGCACAGAAGGAAACTTGGTTAGAAACAAAAGGCAAAGAGCTTGGTCATGCATGCTAGACAGAGCATGCCGTAAGATATCAAAGCTTTTCCATACTCTCATCTGCTTCTATCACTTTGCCCATTGCTTGTACTTTGGTAGATGTTATTGTGAAGTACCTACTGTCCTCACATATCATAACAGGCTGTAGAAAATGCAGGCAAATATGAGTGGAGTTTCTCCTTGTTTGGATTTTGTAGCCTTTCTTTTACATTTTTTACCTTGTGATTGTGTACCAGTTCTTCAATGGAAATGCTGTCTGTGGATGTCATTGGTAATGGCAGGGCTGGCGTAATTCTCAAATGTCCTGTCATTTTGCAGCTACTTTACCTTTTTTTGAAGAGGAGTTGGTATCCAATTATTTGACTGTTTGAAATTCTTTTCACCACACTGAATCATGAAAATGAGATGAGAGGAGTGCTGCTTTCTTTGGGAGAATCAGTCCTCCAGCATTTTAAGTTGCCAACATCCATGTGTGTCTGTTGTGGCTCTTGATATGTGGAGAGAGATGTGCACAATTTTCTGAACTTGTTCATGGAGATTACTATTTGTGGTCATGAATTGTGGGGCCTGTCTCCAAGTGTCAGTGAAGGTGGTAGTTAATGCCAGTAGTGATAGCAGTTGCATTACAAAGGAAACTGAGAGCAGCAGCTTACTGATATATGAAACATGTCAGAGGACAGTGCAGGTATTTATTCTTCTTCTTTAGGGTTCACCTCTGTGATTTACACAAGGATTTCCCTGTGCCCTTTTGGAAACCGCTGGTGAGATGAAGGAGTACAGGTCAGGACAAGTAAGCTGATGAGCTTTTTCTTTTTGTGCTCTGAACAAGGATGTCAGCAGGGTGGGATTCACTGGGGTGAGGACAGGACAATCAGAACATAAGAACAACTGTGCTAGGTCAAGCCAAAATCCACCTAGTCCACTTGCTTGTCTGATAGTGACCAGAAATAAATACTTCAAAACAAATACAAAATTATCTTTCCTCTAATGTAGCTTTCCAGGATGCAGTATGCTGTAATTTGAGTCTTTCCAAGCAGAGTTGAATCTGGATTTGTTCAAGAGGCCTAAATTTACTTTTTTCCACTTAATTAATTGCTTTTGTTTCTATCTTAGTTTTCTACAGTGTCCTATGCCAATACAGTCTGTAATGTGATTATACTTTATATGGAGTTTAATTTGTTGTCAATATTCTGCATGATATTTCCATTCTGCTTCATATTTCTCATACGTGAGAAAATGAATATTGTTCATCATCTCCCTTCCATGCGTAATTTTGCCTCGTACCTTGGACGTCTTTTTCTGAGGTGAGTCTGTTGAGCTTCTCTTGATATAGACATAACTCCATAATTTCCATCCATGGTGTTGCTCTTTGTAACATTTCTGGTTCTATTGCATTCCCTTTGAAATAGGGTGACCACAGCTGCCTGCTGTGCTAGAGAACTGGATGCTTTATGGAGTTATTCATTGTTACATTGACCTTTTTCTGTTTTGTTCTCTGTTCTGTTCCTAATAGCACCTACCATTTAATTTGCCGTTTTCACTGCTGCTTGGCTTTCAACTGATATTTTCAGAGAACTTTAAACAAACCCACAAAAATCTCTGTTCTGATTGGTGTCAGGATTTGGACTCTGAAGCCCACTGTGGTGTGTGCCTTGGCATGGTTATTTTTTGTATATGTGTTACTCTGTGTTTATCAAAGTTGAATTTCATCTGCAAATTTATTTTCCAGTCACTCATTATAGAAATTCCACAGGTCTTCGTGGTCAGTTTAGGACTTGATTATCCTGAATAAATTTATATTGTCAGAAAACTTTGCCAGCACACCTTCTTTTGTACAGTGTAAGTTTTGGCACAGATGCATGCAAGACTCCACAGACCCTTTTCCATTATGAAAACTGACCATTTCTACAGTAATTTTGTATCCTTTAACCACTTAATAATTTGCAAGAAGATTTTTCCTCCTACTTGATGAAGTCTCAGCTTCTGGGAGGGAGAGATTTTTGGTGAAGAATTTTGTAAAAACATTTCTTGGAAATTCAGGTAGGCTGTCAGCTAAATCACAGTCATCCACTCTGTAAGTTAGATTATTTCTTTGAAGAAGTCTGGTAGATTTGCAAGGTGTCATTTCTTCCAGGAGAACTGTATAGACTCATAATGTTCATCTCTGTCTATATTAATTCCATTCTCTTTTTTGTTATTTCTACCACTTTGCATAGCATAGAAGTTGAACTTGGAGGCGTTCATTACATAGGTGCCCTCTGAAGCTGGTTTGAAAAACTGGTTTCATATCTTTCACCATTCATTGCTGTTTCATGTGTCACTGTCATTTCAGTAAGCAGAAGTGACTTGCTGTGTGTTTCCTGCGCAGCATCTGTTACCGTGAGAAGCACCGTGGCCACAGATCACTCTTCTCCCAGGACGCTGTGGTGGTTATAGTTCAGCAATACAATGGTTTTGCCAACACAGAGCTTTCTGCTCCTTTGTCGCTGTCTGTCCGTACCTGCTGTACTCGGGCAGACTTTGTCGTGCTGCTTACAGCAACTGTGCTACAAATTATTCAAGAAAGTCTTCCAGTTCAAAATTCCTTCTCCTCTAAATTATTTTTAACCTGAGTCTCTCTCTTTTCTGGTTCATAATGATTAACATCCTGTGCTGTATGACTGAAGATTATGGCTGGGAACAGGGAAGAAGGGTAAAAAGTCCATAAAATGCTATTGCCATCAAAGTCCTTGTATTGTCAAATGACAGCTTGTGTGAGCTGCGGTCACAAGGAGTGCTTGGTTGAAAAAGGAATTGGTTTATGATAGAGCATAGTGATAAACAATGCTTTTTACACCTAACCAAAATACACTATTAAAAGCTACAGTGACTAATAAATAAGTTACCAATAAATTATATGGTTTGTCATTTATTATCTGGGTTTTTTTGTAACAATAGCCTGAATATTCAGTGTCAGGGTTATAAAAAGTTATGAGTCTCTAAGAATGCCATAAAATACTCTGCTGAGCTCTAGTATCTGGCAAACCACAGAAATTCATGTTGCTGTAAGATCTGTAGGTCAAATTCTAAGATGGTTGTGGGCATGGTGACTATGCCTTGTTGTCAATAAAAGCTTCCTGATGGATGTTGCTCATTCAAGAGTTGACCACTAAGTTGGCTAAGGATCAATATTGCTTACGTTCAGATTCCCTGGGTAGTGATAGATTTCCCATAGCTACAGTGTGGTATTTGTGCAAAGCTAGATGCTGTAAAGCTAATTGTTACTGTACTGTATGGGGCCTGAAGTTCAGGCTACATGCCAACCACCTGCGTAAGACACTGCCTGCTATAAAACACAGAACAGGTTTTAGGAGAGTTACCAAATGTGATTGAGAAGTAAAAGGTAAACACTCCCCACATACATCATCTCCCTCTATGGTGGTAATTGGTTAGACTTAAAACAGAACAGTTGTTACAATAAACCACATTAGCTGACTAAAAAGTCTGAGGGTTTGGTGGTGAGCGGCACGCTTCTGAAAGCACGTGGTCTGTTCTGCCCGCAGAGGTGAGCATTGCTTTGGTATGTCTGCAGTGGTTGTAGTATTTCTTAATAAATCTCCCTACAACAGTTTCTAAGTGTACAGTGGGTTTTAAACTACATGTGTGTTTTCTTGTGTGTGGTACGCTTTCTGGCTTCCACTACTTATTCAGAGTAGAAAATGAGTTGAAGGAACGTGGGTTTGGGTTTAGTTTCAAGTCGGATTACAGTTTGGCTTTGAAATGAAGGGAAGGATGTTTTTCAGGTGTGAAAGGAACACTCGGAGTGAGGCTTGATGTGTCACATCACCCTCTGTTTCATTTATTATTATTAATGTCATTATACTGTGTGGCTCGCGGGGGAAGGAAGTCCCCCTGAGAAAGGCTTTAGGAACTGTGGCTGCTACAGAGCTCTTCTGAGCACCACGGGGCTGGCAGCCCACCCTGGAGGGCTGTGGCTAGGGGCTCACAGCCACCTTGGAGGTGGGAAATTGCACCTGCTATCAGGAGCTAGGAGTTGGGAAAGGCTGTGATTTAGAGAGAAGCAAAGGCTCCATCCAGGTTTTCAAAGCAGCTGCTTCCCATGGTGGGGCACTGGCTTCTGGCTTACTGTGCTCACTGTATTCAAGAGCTCTTGTGCATGGTAATTCCTCTGCTTTCAGATGTGTGTTCAGAATAGAAAATAGGTGGAGGAGACATGGGGATCACATTTAGATTCAGAAGGTGCTAAGGAGACAGTAGAAGCTGTATTAGACCTGATAAGAGGTTTTTCTTGAGAAGCAGAGGCTCCCAGCACTGCACCTCAGTGGGGTTCTCACTCTGCAACAGCAGCAAAAATCCATTGATCAGCTGGTCGATGGTGTCATGTCTATGCATGAAATATGAGCAGTTAAGTCAGAAACCGTATTTCATTTCCTTCTTTCCCTTCAATGTCCAACTTTGCACTTCTACCACAGTGTCAAGGTCTTACATCATACACCTGGAAATTCGGGCTTAGACTATAGGGTTTGGAGGAGGTGAGCCATTCTCACGAGACTCTCGGTTTCTTTAGAACGAGCACCAGAACAGTATGTGAGAGAGGGACAATCAAAAAGTGACTTTTCCTGCTTTCTGGCAGAGTATACTCACTAGTTCCTTGTACTGGTATATTGTTAGAGAATTATTTATTCTTTACTGTGCTGTAACAAGATCTCCGCCACTGACTATTTGTTCAAGGCTGGTGACAATGTGGCATTGCTAATGCGTAAGGATGACACTTGAGATTTTTGTCATCTATTCCTGCTTGACAGTATTTGTGATTACCGAGATTTGATTGCTACTTCAGTATGCTATGGATCCTACTAAAAATGGCAAGGTCTGAGTACAATATTTCTGTAACATCTGAAAAGCTTTGTCTTTCACTGTGAGAGACATGGGCATGAGCACCATGGTAGAGGAGTTGTTTTAAGTCAATTGGTGAGGACCCTCTTTGCTTCTATGTATGTTATTGTATTTTTTTATTTGTTGTCACTTTTATTGACTTGTTTTGAGGAAGGTTTTTTCTATCTGGGCTGCTGTGCAATTACTCAGGTTCAGGGACTGTTCAGAAACAAATACAAGTCTTTATGTAGAAGTCTTTTGGTTTTGTAGTTGAAGAGTTGGCTTAAATAAATGTTCTGGTTGTAAAATAGAAGATCTTATTTATTCAAGAACAACTAATGTAATACAGAAAAGCTGGAAAGTCTTTGCTTTGAAACTTTTTCTGGTGTTGTGTTGTTGGTAGGGTAGGGTTTGGGGGTTTTCTCAGGGTTTTTTTGTTGGTTTTCTTTGGTTGGATTTTTTTGAGACCATCACCAGGGGAAGACAAACATCAAAATCAGTTGAACCATTATCCTAGATAAATTAGAAAAGACAAAATAGCATCGTAGGATAACTTATGCCCACCTCAATGCTATAAATTAGAAAAGACAAAATAGCATCGTAGGATAACTTATGCCCACCTCAATGCTGAAAGCAGAGTCTCCTCTGAGGTCAGAGCAGGATGCTCAGAGCATTACCCCGTTGTCCCTCTACGGACGACACAACTGCGCAGCCTCTCTGAGCAGCCCGTTCTGTAATCTATAATCCTAAGTCAGGCTGCCATCGCAAATGTTTCAGCAACTCTTTTTATTTTCTCTTTTATTACGGGACTGCTGTTTACATTTAGTGTTATGCTGCACCACCTGCTGTGCATTTGTGAGCTCCTATATGTTTTAATAAAGCTGTATTAGCATCATTCTTAATTATGGGTGGGCAATACAAGTCAGAAGTGAAGAAAGCTTAACATTTTCAATGATGCCAAAAGACATTTATCAGCCTTTGTGAGCTGTGGGTTGTGTTTCTAGTCCTTACCGTATTTATGACAGAGAGACTATCTTGTGTAGTTCTGTTGTAAGCCTGAGCTCTACTCTTTTACAAAGTATTTAACTTTGAAATTTAACTTCCTTTTTAATTGAAAGGAAGTTTAAGGATTGATCCTCTGTAGAGTAGCTGAACAAGATTAATGTTTATTGACGGTTTCAGACAAACACCCGTGCTAAATAATATAGCTATGTTTAATTTTTAATATGATTTAGATGTAACAGGTATGGATGGATCAAAAAAAAAAAGGAACCTGAGTACTTCCTTGGCTGTAAGAAGCTTCTAGCATTTCTTCATTTGTAAATTTAAGAGAAGATGCTTTATTTATGTGGATTGTTTATTTAAAGAAAAACAAAGTCTTTAAAGTCCCGTAGAAAAAAAAAAATTACTTTAGGATGTCATTAAAGCTGAGGGTAAAACCCAAGAACAAAAAATGGTACTAGGGCTGCTGTTCTGTAAGTGAGAATTATAATTGGAAATTAGGAATTTTGGAATCAGTTACGGAAATTATTAAATTAGAAAAACTGGGTAGACATAAAGCATCTGAATACCTTCAATTTAATTTCAAGTGGATTTTATGCAATAGAAGAATGACTGTGATAAAGTCAATTTTAGTGTTTGTTGAATGTAGGTTAGATTACAATGAATTTTTTTAGCAACACTGCAGTTTTGTTTTGTTTTTTTTTTAAATTCTATTTGTCTCCTTATAGCCTCACTTCCAGTAAGAGTTAGGTCTGTGTATCTCAAAGAGCAAATATATATATATTTAAAATATAATAATTGTAACCTTAAGTCTGAATTTCTAGCAGTTGCAATTCCCTTGGCTTTTAATAATTATAACTCCCTATATTTGTTACTACCACTAAGATTTGATTTATAAGTTTTGTTTTTACATGTAGCATAGTTTATTATTGAAATGCATACGGTAACACCAAGCTGGAAACTTAAAGCATGCTGCTGTATGGCCTATTTAATGACTAGGAGGTATTCTAAAAATATTTGTCTTGGAATGGCAGAAATCATGCTTAGCACCGCACTGCCCTAGTTCAGTACTAACCTCCTGGCCCCATCCACAGCACAGTCAAAGGTAGGATGGATCTGACTAGCAACATAAAGAAAGTTCACTCTTTGAACATCAACGTGCTGTCTGCTAAGTGTGAGATGCCGGAGCAAAATTGCAGCCCACCCTGTGTTCCCCTTCCCTGATTTATAGTTGGCCAGTCCTACAGATTTCTTTTTCCTGTTTCATATATTGAGTGCCTTCATTCCTACCCAACTGCCAGAATCTTGGAATGAAAATATTGATTTATATTTTCTGTATTAGCCAAATACTGCTTTCTGTGAGAAAAAGCAGAGTGGAGGAGAGGAAAAATTTTTTAAAAATATTAAAAAAAATTATAAAGAAGATTTATTCCAAGGTAGTTACAGAGAACTACTTTTCTACACATCTGAACAGGAATATTCCTATTATCAAGGTTTCAGGGTGAAATACATATATTTTCTTTTTATTTACTACTGACAACTTTCTGCTCATCACAAGTGTATAGTGCCCAAGGTGTTGGAGCACAAACATCAGCTGCTGCTGCTTGCTGGTGCCGCAGCTCTTTGCCATGCTGCCGTCCCTGCCAGTTCCTCTGCTCGTAGAAGTCAGCTCCTGGGTGGTTTCTCTGGTTTCCCTAACTGACTTGTTGGTTGTGGAGGTGGTGTCCTTGCTCACAGAAACTTGTATTTCCTGGCTTCCAGGTGCCAGCTGGAGCTCTGGGGGACCAGGGAGCTGCTGCAGGGTTTTAGAAACCCGAGACAGAAAGGTTTTTTCGCTGGCTTCAGGAAGGAAGCTGCCAAATCTGCCTCTGTATGTGGCATGCCTGGTAGCATTAAAAACGCAAACATATGTGAGACTTATCCAAGCCTGCTCCTGTAACACATGCGTCTTTAAGAATCAAACTCAAGTGCTGAAAACTTCCCGTGTGATACTGCAGCATATTTTCTGAGTTGGTAGTTTTAAACCATGTTGGTGCCAAACTACTGTCAGCATACAAAGCAAAGGGGTTTTGGTGTCTGGGTATTTTCTTTAAATGAGGAAATTTCTAAACCTTGCTACCTGTGACCATTAGAAGCTGTTTTGTTTCTCACTGCTGCAATGCTTTTCCCTCTCCCCCTTTGCCCCCCTCTCTCTGCATCTTCATGTCTCATCTTTTGTGCTCTCCCATTTCCCTTTTCACATGTACATGCAACATTAAAATATTGAAGGCTATGTGTTCTTTCCCTTCACATTCTGTTTTCAGCCTTCTGCTAATTTTTTGATCCCCTGATTGGGTCTTTGATATCTTAGTAATTTTTCTTCTCTATTCCTCCCCTCTTTTCCATCATTCATGTCCTGCCAAAGCTTGTTCCATAACACCGACTGTCCTTGTTATCCCAACTGTTCCTTCCCCCCCGCCTGCTCCCTTCCCACACAACTGCACCATGCTTTCCGGGTCGTGTTCTCACCGTGCTACTCCGGTGCTGAGCTGCGTCGGTGCTGAGCTCCTTCAGCCACCTGCCTGTGCCTCCGGGGGCTGGGGGAGAGGGAGCAAAGCCCTCAGCAGTGGCCGTATCTAGTTATCTTTCTGTCTAGTGCATTTGGACAAATTAATATGTGGTAACGTAGTCATGGTGTGTGAGAAGTGTGCAGGAGAAAAGGACAGCTGCCTGCCCCTTATCTTTCATGAGAGGATGTTACAGGAGTTGGGGTGTAACAACCCTGGGAGGAGGATGCACTTCATAGTTTACTTACTGGAGTACCAAAATCATGTTAGGTTTGGGGGGGGCTGATTTTTTCTGCTTGTTTGGGGTGGTGGTGCTGGTGGTGTTTGGGGTTTTTTGTTTTGTTTGAAGCACTTTATAACTGGAAGTTGGTTAGACAAAACAAAAAGTGAATTTAGGATTAATCTCCCTCACTATGCAAATGCTTGTCTCTTGATAATGGCAAGACTAAACCCTTAACTTAAGCTTGCGTACAAGCTTTGTGTTTTTATTTAATCTCTCAAGTTTCCTTAGAGCCATCACAATCAAATTATAAATGAGAGTGAAGAATAAGTAATTGTCATATGTTCAAATAGCCAAATGCTTTTTCTGTGACAGAATCAAAATGAAATAGAAATGGCTGGGAACAATTGGTTTTTTTCTAATAGGGAAAAATTTTGCAAATATGTTTTATGGTGCCTGATTTTTATAGTCTTGGAGAAAAAATGCTTCCAGGCTGCTGTGTATTGTGAGATAGGTGAGGACTGAATGTTAAACTGCCTGAAATCATATTAATAAACAAAAGCATAAATAATGCCATGAGGATTAATGTTAATTTTGCACTTCTCTGTGTATCCAGGAATAAGTACTTACTAGCCTAGGTATAAATCCTATCTAAGAATATTCATGAAGAAAAGGGGTAATGAAGGAGTTCGGCTGGAATGTGAATGTTCAGCACAATGATCATGGGATAAAAGCACACATATGGGAGGATTTCTCATTGGTTTGCCTTGCAAGGCAGAGGAGTGTGGTGAGTGCATGGGTAGGGACGTGCCTGGAGTTGTGCCTCCCTATTTGGCCTCTTCCCTTGAAGGGGATTTCAAACTCAAATGGTCGGAAACAGAACAGATAGAAAAATGCAATTAATAGCAGTCCTAATAAAAGTGATATACAAAAATAATAGTTGGTTACGAGGGGAGAGTTAAGGGGATTATTTAGCCCTCGGTGACAGCTACGTGTTACTCCTAGGCTGCTGCTCCGTGGGACGAAGGCAGAGCGCAGAAGGGACCACAGTGCCTGTGCCCTTGGAGCTGGGTCTGCCTGGGAAGGCACAGGCTCCCGTGGGGCTGTGGGTGGCTCCTTGGGGGGCTCTTTGAAACCCCCTGCTGCAGGCACCCAAGGGGAGCCTGCCGTGGCTGCTGTGCTGTCTGTGAGCCTCTCTGATGTCTGTGGTAAAATATGTAGGAACCAGAGTTTTAAAATTAATCTGCTCATTAGATCTTAAGTATGTTTTATTATTTTGCAAAGTAAGAGAGCAAATCTGATTTACAAACGCTATCATGGAATCTAGAGAAGGAGCGAGTTTGTGAGGCATACAGGCTAAGCACCTATATTATTTTTTTTTTTCTCCCTTCTCTCCTATGCTGTAAATGCACCTTGAAATGCCATTACCTGCTGTAGCTGAGAACAAGGTAATTTGTAATGTGGAACAGCTAATTTTTCATTGTGGTTCCACTGGGGCATAATGCAAAACAATCCAGTATAGCTATGGTGGTAGTGCAATAACCTGCATTCAGAGCAGGTACCATGTCAGTTGCTGTATCCCGTCACCTTTGGCCAATAATGAAGCTGTTTGCAAAATTACTGTAGGCTTTTAAATATTATTTGACATATTCTACATTTTGCAAAGTATATAAGCCTATGCAGGAGGAAAAAATTGAGCTTGGGCCAATATTAAAAAAAAAAAAAAAAGCACATTATAGTTAGCTGATGTCTTCCCCAAGTCTAGGAGCCTTAATTACGTTAAGGAGCTAATTTGGTGAACCAGATAGAAAAAGAAATGTTTTCAGAGCCAGCTTAGGCAATTTTCTGAGGTTTTTTTTTTTTTTTTTCCTAAATTGTAGTGTATGTGAAGGAGCTGCGAAATGCCAGCTCTTTTAGGCTGGCAGCACCCTGTGATGTATTGGCTTTGAGAAGAATCCAGCTTAGGACAACTTTCAGTGGGACAGTGAGCTGCTGTATTTCAGAAGTGTCGGTGCACAGCTGCAAAATTAAGCCACCCCATGAATTTTGTTCTGTTGTCTGGGAGCTCAGCTTTCAGCTGAAAAAAAAGCTTAAAAGTTTAAAAAAAAAAAAAAAATTTTTTTTTTTGAGAATTGGGTCCTACACTGCTCTGTGTTTCATCTGTTGTATTTTGGGTCTCTTCCAGGTCACCTCAGTAAGAGGCAGCATGCCCTGTGTCCAGCCAGAGCACTGATATGGTCATTCTGCTGACATTCCCTCAGAGGGCCAATTTTTCATATTTCTCTTGTTTTACCCAGCCTCTAAGTTTCCTGTAACTTGCTGAAATGTGACTTCCAGACCGCCGTTCTGTTGTCAAATTAAGCTAAAATTGGCCAGAAAGTTTGGGAGTTACTTGGAGGAGATCTGATACAATCTATGATTGTACAAGCCTGCTTTCATGTACCCTGTGACTAAAAAAACACCCCAACCCCCAAGAAAAAGAACCCCTTAATTTTTCTACAGAGGCAATTCAAATATCCCTGTGTGTTTGACCTGTATGTATGGATTCAGCAATCAAAGAATTACTGTACCTAGCAGTATCTATATCATTAATATGCTGCTATTCTGTAGTGGATTTTTCTCCTCAGCAGAGCAAATTTTGCTGTATTATATCGAGTTCTTGGAAAATCCCTGAAAGCTGACTGAAATTTTAAATCTCAAATTGCATCGTAATTCCTTCCTTGTGAGACAGTCAGAAAATCCATTCTGCAAAGCTAGATTCTATCTCCTTTCCATAGATAACAGGAAAAATAATTTTTAGTGTGTAATCGCAGTCCTCTTACAAGACTGGCTGAATTAGCAATTCTGACAATCTTAAGTAGTATGCTTCCTCAACTCCTGTATTTACAAATGATTTACTTATTCAAGGCTTGCCTACCTGAGTCAAAACCACCTCATCTGTCCTCAAAGAGAAAAGGATTACAGACTCTGAAATCTCCTTTTAATATCAATTCTGTTGTTGTATGGAACCAATTACTATTTTCATGCTTTTAATAGAGGTTGAATTATTTCTGATATCATTTGATATGAGAAAGAAACTGAAAGCTCTTAAAATAGTAGCAATAAAGGTAAATTCTCATTATAAGTTGCACTCAAAAATCTAAATTAAAGTCATGTAAGTTAGCGTGCCTCAAGTGAGAATCTGTGTCATTAATATTAATCTCCGGACTCTAATGAGGACACTAAGCTACTATGTAATGCTACAAGGGCACAGGTGTGACAGTCTCAGAGAAGGTGAAAGCCCTAAATCCCACAGGCTATTAAACTATAAATTGCACTACCTAATTATTAGGCAATTTCTTGCCTGGTTATTGAAAGGGATGAGGTTTTTAGTGTTTATCTGTGAAAAAGAAATGCCCACAGAAGACAATTTATCATATACGGAATGACATATCACTGAATTTCCATGTAACAGAAAAATAGGCTGGAGAGGAGTCAGTGATCCCACTGCTTTATCAATATACTAATTCATACCCTAGGCAGAAGAATTCCATGGAAAGTCATCATTTCTTCATTTTTCTTCCATGGATTCATGATCTCCTGGGCTGCTCTGTTTGTGTCACAGTGATGCTGGGTTGGCACTGTTAAAACTCCACTGCTCTGAGTTGCAAGCCATTGAAATGAAATGCATCAATTACAAGCACTTTGGTAGAGGGCACCCATGCCAACAAAATTACAGGAGAAAGCAGATGCTCATGTTTGGAGGAAAAAAAGGGATATATTTGCAGTTTACAAACAGTAAACTGTTTTTAGCTAAGATTTTCTTTTCCAAGCAGCTTTTTGGGGGTTTTCTGTCTTTCCATCGCTGCGTATCAAGGTGTTAAGAAAACGAAAGGTTTGAAGCTTAGGTGTGTTCTCCATGGCTCAAGCATCTGTCAGTTGCTCTGTGGCTGACGCTCAGTAAATAGTGTGGTTTAGTCTCAGGAAGGAAAACTCAGTTCACAGTTTCCCTGCTGTGCTCAGGCTTGAAGGGATAAAAGAGAAAAGAGAATCTATGGTTGCTTTCCTGGGCAATGTCAATGACAGCAGCCTGGGTGCATGCAGGAAGCATATTTAATCTGTTTGTGCTCCTAGACTTTACAGTGATGGATTCCATATAAATAAATAAAGACTCAGGAGATTTAGTAAGATGCCATAGGAAGGTGATCACAATTTGTCTTTACTAGAAGCCCTGTGGTAGAAACATCCATAAACTGTATACTAATATGTTGTCCACTCCCCCCTGAAATAACATAAAAACTAAAGGAGGGAAAAAACTTTTTAGGTGTAAATGTCCTTTCATTATTCTGCCTGCTAGTGTAGCTGTTGTGTTAATTGATAGTTCTTAATGAGTCCTCTGGTGGTGGAACAGAATTGAGGTGGGAATGTGCTGTGTATGTTAAACCCACAAGTAAAATATGATTCTGTTGTCTTGAACAGAGAATTATTTACATGGTGAACTGTACAGATGGCTTGTAAAGGAAAATTACTCTTCCTTCCTGAAAAACCACTTGATAAATCACAAGCTTCTCTTTATTTTTGCTTCTCTCTTAATGTCTAGAAAATCCAAAAGTTATGCAAATGTGTAGTACTCTAATCACACTAAACACCTGGAAAAACATAATAAGTACTCTTAACAGATTACCTTAATATGCACTTTTTTTTAGTCCTAACATTTGTTGAAAAACTCATTAAGTCCTAGGCAATGTTTTTTAATTGGAAATGGGAAGTTTTCTATGTATTATGCAGTTAATGAATGTTACATCTTTTGTAATTGACAGAACCAACCTTTTTGAGTGGTTCACTAAATGCAACTTATTAATCTGTTGCTCGTTACTTTTTTCTGTAATAGGCAATGGTAACACACAAGAAAGTCAATCCATAGGTTTTTTGCTACTTAAGGCTGGGCTCGAGTTTGATTTACAAGTGGTGAACTGACTGGACTTTCAGGTGGGACAAAGATCTGGGTTCTAGCTCCTGGTTGTTAGTGGTTACCAGTAATGCTGTGGACTGCCTTGGGGTCTGGAGGTGTTGCCGTGTTGCTGTTGGGGTCATACCGCACAACTGGTGCCCGCATTACAAATTCCTGCTGTGATTCTCTATGGGAATGCAGCACGTTTGGCTGTCTCTCTGGCAAAATTCAGTGTAGCTCTGCCCTCCTGCCATGCCTCGCTTCAGGGTAGCCAAACATGCATTTGAAACATGGCAGCTGTGACACTGTTGTGTTTCTGCCCTGCAGTCCTCAGGTGTTTCAAGGAAAAAGTGATCCTCACTTGGCCCGCTGTGCTGGAGTTCAGTGGTACCATGACACTGCCTTACTTCCATGAAGAGAGTTGTAGGATAAGGTCTTAACGTTGTTTCTCTGAGGTGTGGAGAGCAACTGAAGTAAAATATTGTGGATCATTACTTCATCAGGATTGTTTTTTTATGTATGCTGCATTTCTGTAATCTCAAAGAGAATCTGTTATTAGCATGTCAGCTATGGCTACCTCCTCTGTCCTTATTTTGCTGTAGTTGTTTGGCTGATTTTAGCCAGATTTGTTAGGAAGACAAAGTTTTTCTCAGTCTCTCTGTGTTGCTGCCTCCTTCTCCAGGAGTGTTTTAAACCCATCAGTGAGTTCTGAATTACTTTGGCAGGAAGATGGAGGTGTCACAGTTATCATACTTGCATGAGCTTCTTCAGTAGTGATAGCTTGGTTGGGGGGTGCCCAACGGCAGAAGAGGCTGTGGTGTGGACTGCCTATAACACCAGAGGTGCCAGCGAACCCATGTAAGCGAGGGCTCAGAACCAGGCTTTGTACCATCAGCCAGCCAGCTGATGGTATAGCTTTGGTTTTCTGGCCTCTGAGAGGTGGGGCAAACCTCACGGATAGGTCATCTCCTCCTTGCTCAGTCCAGCCAGTCTGCATATGTGCAATACCTTCACTCACATGAGTCTTCCTAATGAAATCCAGATCTGCTGCAGTAAACCCAGTGGTTTAACTGCAGGAGATCTTTGTTTCGTGATGTGATGAATCTTTATTGATGATGTGATGACCTTTATTTCATAATGTGAAACCACCAGTGGTTTAACTGGTGGTCTTGTCCTTTGCCATTCTGAAATGGGAGTAAACTGGAGGAGGTCTAGACACGACAGGTCTTACCATGTCCGCTACCAGCCTCACCCATCCCTGCTTGTCTCTTGCTCAGAGGGCCTGCATGACTTTGGTGATCTCTGTGAAAACAGCAAATGTGGGCATGTTCTACACCTTGCATTCCTGTCCTTTCATTGCCAATGAAGTCTGGCAAAGTTTTGGTATCTGAAGGTACGTGGTCTAAAACAGAAAACAGCACCAAATCTGATGATTACTTGTTGAAATTTATTTTTCTTCAGTAAATATTTCCTCTTAATGACTCTGTAAAGAGCTTGCTGTTTGCGTTTGGGGGAAAAAAAGAAGAAAGAATCCTCAAGAGAACAATATCAGATTGTTTGCTGGGGAAAAAAGCTTTCATGTTTGTTAATTGCATGCTTTAACGTCTTCTTATATTAGCATAGCTGGTTAAAGACAAGTTGTTCCCTTTAAGCATTGCAGGAAAAATATCGTGTGGTTTACCCTTTCTTAAAAATAAAAACCAAAACAAAACAAAAACCAAAAAATCCATTTTACTGAGAACGAGGCAGTGCCACATCAAAAGAAGGCAGATAATGAAGTAATGTTAAAATTTGAAAATAACAGTAAAAAAAAATGTTGTGCCTCTACTTACCCTAGAGTACGGCTGACTAGAGAGTGTATGAACTGTTAGCAAAATGTTAATAAAATGCCAGTAGTTTATATTTCACGTTGCAGGTCAAGATGCTGTGCATACATGCCTATTGCACAGCAAGCTGCGCGGTTTTGTGCAGGGCTGTTAACTTGGGGCCCGGGGGTGGACAGCCAGTTGGTGCAGCACTGTGTCTGCGCAGGGGGGCCATGCCCTGGAGCTGAGCAGCTCAGACATGGTGCTGCATCCTTGTCCAGTGCCAGACTGGCACTGTTCACATAGAAATCTCTACTACTTGTTTTAGTGTACATGATTGAAGCAGGTGGAGAGAGCGGGTTTGCAGATGATACAGAACTGGGAGGAATGGCTGATACATCAGATAGTTGTGCTGTCATTCAGAGGGACCTTGATAGGCTGGAGAAATTAGCCAAGAGGAATTGCATAAAGTTCAACACAGGCAAATGCATAATCCGGTCCTTGGGGATGAAAAGCCTCAAGCACCAATATATGCTGGGGACTGATTGCCTGGAAAGCAGTCCTGCAGAAACGGACCTTGAGATCCTGGTGGACAGCAAACTGACCATGAACCACCACCACCAATGCACCCTCATGGCAAAGGAAGCCAATGGCATCTTGGGCTTCATTAGGAAGAGCGTTGCTGGCACGTTGCAGGAGGTAATCCTTCCTCGCTGTGCAGCACTGGTGAGGCCACATCTACAGTACTTTGCCCAGATCTGGGCTCCCCCGTCAATGGAGGATATGGACTTACTGGACCGGGTCCAGTGTAGGGCCACAAAGATAATTAAGGGACTTGAGCATCAGTCGGAGGAGGAGAGGCTGACAGAGCTGGTATTGTCTGGAGACAGAGCCTGGACAAAAGAAGGCTCAGGGGAGATCTTATCAATGTGTATAAATACCTGATGGGAGGGAATGAAGAGGGAGCTATACTCTTCTCAGCAGTGCCCACTGACAGTACAAGAGGCAATGGGCACAAATGAAAAAACCTATGAAATTCCATTTGAACAGAAGAAAAAACTTTTTCACTGTGAGGGTGATCATATATGGGAGGGGATTGCCTGTAGATGTTGTGAAGTCTTCATCTGTGGAGATATTAAAAACCTGATGGGGCATGGTCCTGGGCAAGCTGCTGTAAGCGACCCTATCTGAGCCGGGGGAGATCAACTAGAAGATCTCTAGCGGTCCTTTCCAACTTCAGTGTTTCTGTGAATTACACTGAAATTCACCATAAGTGGAAGATGTCGAAAAGTCCGTACAGCGTTGTATAAGTAATTGTTTAGGAGGTAAGCAGCTGGTTTTCATCACTTTTTCAGGCTTTCTGAGACCTAGGGGCTTGAATCAAGTTAGGCTCTGAGAAAAGATACTTGCTATGAACTGTTCTGCATGTGACACATCACCGAATTCATACCAGAGTCCTCCCAGTGGCATGTTGCAGGCTCCATACAATTTTGTCTAGACTGGTTGGATTTCTTAAGAAGGAGAGGCTCAAGTTTTCCCATGGTTGTGCAGGTTGGTCTGAGCTTAGTCTTTTAGATAATGTCAGCCAGCTGAAAATAAAGGTCTGTGCACAGCAAATGGTCAGAGAGCACATCTCCTTTGGGTTTTTTTGACCCATACCTATAAATTCCCCGAATGAGTCTTTGGGAAGGTCATGCTGAGACCTGGATCAACTCAAATCTTCCTTCAAATGGTGGATGATATGCTTAATTATTAAAGAGCTATATCAGTAGTGATTTCAGAGAAATTAGTAGTTCTGTACACATAAGCTTGTTTGTCTCTTTTCCAAGATGATCGGTGGTATTATGATATTGTACTGGTTTGGGCTAGGATGGGATTAAACCACAACAGATACATGCTCTACTTGCCCCAATTGGTTTATTTGAGTTTGTTTATTTTTCTTCTGATGCGTAATTACCATCAGAACAACATTCTGTATTAGAAGCTTATATCAACCTGATTTTTTGTCCTGTTTTGGTTTTTAGTCATCTTAATGTTATCTTCTGCAGTTGTTACAATGAAAACGCAGTACCTCCTGTCCAGTCTTAAAAAAAATCCTCCCAGCGAAAGATCTGGTGCAGAATGCTCTTTCTACAGATTTTTATCACTGTACATACTTCTGAACAAATATTTACCTTACAATGAGGTTCATTTTGAGAGCTGCTAAACACATATTGTTTTGCAGGCTATATGCAGCATTCAGTAATGGAGGGAAATGTAATTTCTAAGTGCTAAAATGCATACCAGCATATACAAACCAATAACCAGCACAGTATGATTTGAAGAAATGACTTCCCCCTGTACAGTGCATGTTCTTTAAAGAGAGCAACCACTGCTTTCTAGCTCATTGTAATTCACACTGCGTCCAGCACTACTGGAAAACTAATGAAAATGCTGGGAGTACAAGGCTTTATTTTACTGTTGAGAATTCTCAGTGGTTACAATATTATGTTGTGCCTAATTCTCCTGGTATCACATTTTTTTAACAGTGATTTTTATTTTCAGCCCAGTGATCCATTTCATGCATTAACCCCCTAACTACTGAATGTACCATGTAGCACAAAGGAGCTTTCAAAGCAAAATGCTTTTACTGGATCAATTGTAAATAGGAAAAATCTTCTCAATCAGGTAGAAATCTTGTATGCATAGGCTCACTGGCATGGAAATCTGCGAAGCAGAGGCTTTTAAGTCCACCTCCAAGAAGATCAAAGTGCAGGGATAAGAAGGAGGAGGTGCTGGTTTTATTTTTTCATCCAAGACTACGTGATATGAAGCAATGCAACTGTTGCCATAGTAAAGTTATATTGAATTGACTAAAAGCCAGTTAATACCACTGTACACCCCACCCAGTAAACAAACAAACCAGAATGATTAAACATTTCTCAATTGATTTTGTTTTCCCTCCTATAATAGGGAATTATAGGAACTGATTTTAGAACTCTCTTTAAAAAAAAAATAATTGCCAGCAGTGAAAAGTCAGTGAATATTTTTGGGATTTGGGGCATATTGCATTTCAGATATAACTCATGGGTTTTTTTAAAAATTGTCATTCATGAAGCACCTTCAGTTGTCAACTGTGTGATAAAAGAGTCATTTCCTCAGTTAATGGGGAGAGTATTAAAATGTGGAAGATGTTATCACTAAAATATTATAGATGGTATCTTTACACATCTGTTTAAGTTTTGGAGGAATTTACTTTCACCTTTGCCTTGTTACTCCAGAGTAATTTATAATGCATCTGAAGAATTGCTTTATCTCCCTCTCCGCTGCACCCAACGTAGGCATACTGGCAGGGGCTGAGAGACCAGGAAACACCACGTGTCCTGGTCTCTGCTCCTCAGTGTCTAATTTTAGGGAGTCATCTAGGAGGGTGTGGCAATGAAATAAAAGAAAAAAATAACTTTTGGTTGCATTAGTGTTCATATTTTCATGGTTCAGGAGTTCTGTTAAAGGTATACAGTGGAGTCAGTATCTGAAGCATTGCTACACTATTAAAAAAAGCATTAAAATATACAAGAAACCTGAATTCTTGTGAGCAGAGCAGCCAGACACAAAGTGCAGAGGCCCACCCATGTTAAGACTTCTTTGAAACATTGGCCTTTTGCTGTACAGTAGGTGAGGGATGACAGCCTTATTACAGAGCCCTTCTTTTACTTCAGAGGTTCTTAATTTCCTCCTGTTGCAGCACTTGAAAACTTTGAGTAACATGTCAGGGGCTGGATGCTGCAGTGTGAGCCTAAGCATCCAGTGCCACTGGAGATGGTCTTGTGTGTCCCACCTGGCCTCCAGTTGCTGGTTTTTGTCAGGTCCTGTGTCTGTGTCATGTCTGCCAGCCTCTGAGGTTGTTTTAGATGCACAGAGCACCTCATGTGGCTCTCAAATTAGTTAACTAATCTTGCTTCAGGCAACTAATACCCTCACTAATGTGATTTGCTCTTTCAACTTTTCCAGAGAGGCAGGTGTACTTGGAGGGGCTTTATCTTATTCGACGGGGCTTCATGTGTTTATTTTGTGCTGTGGCTTTAGGGGGGAAGGCAAATTGGATAAGTGTTTCTTGCCCACTGAAGGCAGGGATGCTGATGTTGCTCATAAATTTGTCAAGGAGCTCTCTCCCTCATAGCTGTATTGCACAGACAGGCTTCTCTGTTAGCGCTGAAGGCTTGGCGATGTCAGGAGGGTTGACCATGGCCTTCATTTCTGGAGAGCAGGTGATACCTTCCATGGCTAGAACTTGTGCCCTTGATTGTCCTAAATGACCAGGTTGAAAATGGGTGACTAATTAACTTTTAAAAAATGAGCACTCCAGCAAACCCCTTCTTAACTTACTAGGTGTCTGAGAATTCACAGGTATTCTCTGTTTTGGCAATGAAGCTACGCAGATATTAAAACCTGCTGGGTTTGTGACAGAACTAAGTGTGTTACATCTGCAGCAACAAGCTGAGATACCTGCCTGCGGTTGGCTCCGAGACCTTGAATTTCATTTGATGCTTTAAAGGGAGCAGGCTTTAAAAACAGATTTCTTGTGTTAGAAGCTTAGAATCCACCAAGCTAAGAAACAATAAATAAAAGAAATAAAAGTATTACTTGAAGTGGGCCTGGGAGAAAGGGAACAGCTGTAGTTACTTGTGGCCCATCCTGTCCCTCGGAGAATGCAGGGAGACACAGCACTGGTCAGCATGTTACAGGGTGATAGCAAAGCCCTAGAAAGCAAACTGCTGCTCCTTGAGGTACATCTGAGAGTGCATATTTGAAAATTTAACAAATAGGCAAAGGACCTCACTATCATTGGCAAACTGGGAAGCAAAACATCAGAGATTTAGAGAGAAAAGAGAATGGGCCAGGGAGCGCCTTGGCAGTCAAGGAACTTGTGTCTGAGTGGAGAGGAAAGGGGAAACCAGAGTGGGCCCAAAGAGACGGGTGGCATGACCACAGTGATGGGGTTAGGATCCTCTACAGCACCATGTGGGAATGGGTAGGAGTAAGGAACAGCTGCGTTTGTCAAAGGCAAAGAAGGAGGCTTGTTCTTGCAGCCTGAGTTTATCCCTAACAAAGAAGTTTTTTGTTGCTGAAGTCTGCCCGCACAGGTAAGTTTTCTGCTGTGAAAGTATTTGAATAAGCTTAAAAAAAGATCAAGCTGAGTGTGTTTCCATTTCAGTTCAATTTATTTGAAGCAAATGTCTGGTAAATAATTTTTTCTTCCTTATTTTTTCTCTTCTCCCTCGTTAAAGAAGTCAAAGCTGTGGTTACTCAGATGTCCCCTTTCTCCAGGAGCTGGTGTTCTGCACTCTGTGAAAGCACGTCAGAGTGCTGCAGTGTTCAGCTGCTTTTGACAAGGAGTGTTGGTTCTCCACATGTCCTCCCACCTCATATAAAAAGAAGGCTTTTTGTCCAGGTAAAGTGCTCATTATCTGCAGTATACATTGAATAAAGCTTGAAGACTTCATGTAATGATTAAATGTGAGCAATAGAATACATATAGAATATACCATTAGTTTTCCAGGTACTCCGGATGATTGCCTGAAGTTAATCTTTTTTGTACAGTGTAGCAATCTCATGAGTGTATACATTTCATGTTTTGTCTTTACTAACCATAATTTTCAATTTTACAATTTTTCCCCCCCTTACCACTTGTTTTCCAGTTAGGGAAGGCTTTTTTTTTAGTGAGCGGGTACAATTCTTCTAAAATAATAAGATTTTTCTAAATATTTTATTTTTGTACCTTTTTAAAGTATGCTCCAGTATTACAGCAGATCTTTGTTCTGCAAAACATAGAACAGATTTTGACATGAGCAGTAAGGGATAGTATGGTGCTGTCTCATTTCTTCATCCTACTGACTTATAATCCACTAAGCAGCTTTCTTATTTACAGCATTGGCTGGATATGTTTATACTAGTGAGTTAGGCATTACAAAAACGGTTGTGGAAGAAACATCTGTTAGCTAAATTGTACTGACTTATCGCTATCGATTAGCAAGTGCTTATTGTGATGTCTATTGACTACTTTTGTGGACTGGCATTTTTAAGGGATTATTTTATTTCATGACATCCTCTGGCTATAAACTAGTAAGACAAAGCCTCCTGTATTTAAAATAAGCTCTTCCATTATTTTTCATTGTCTTTTCTATTATAGCCATTACCCGAGATCATGTAGATGTAGTAGAAACAATATTTTTAGGACACAGTTCAATCTCTTCTATGAAAAGGAAGTCTTTCCAGATTCTGCCTCATGAGAAGGAAAGATTGTAGATCTTTTAATGACATAAAAAGGGAAAAAAAGACATGCCCCAAACAAACCATATGTGTTACAGAAACAACATCATACCTATTACTTCTTTAAGGCAAAATTTGCACCCTTAATTTCCATAATACAAATGTAATTGGAAGAGCACCATTAACATCAGTGTTATGTTGGGCTGATACAGGATCAGAGCTGTACAGAAAAGTTTAGCCTTCATGTGAGTAAGTAGTGATGGTGGTGATGTGGAATATGTATATTATTGAAGGGCTCTGTTTATATTAATGGTTCAGATTATATTTTAAAGGTCATGGAGTGTCTCTGTATGAAGAGCCCATTCCCTGCCCCCCTTCAAGAATTTCCTTGGCTCTTTTTTTCTAGTACCTCGCTAACTTTTACCAAGAGGGATTACATGGTGTTGTCTCCTTCACCATTAAACCTTACTGGATTCAATCCTCATATTCTGGCCTTATGTTTGGAGAAAAAACCCAAACATTAAAAAAAGTTAGATGTCTCATTCCTCTGTTTATTGATGAGAGCTGTATTTTGGATGATAAAAAGCAGAGGAGATGGAAGGGGTTCCTTCATAAGAAGAGAACAGTAGGAACAAGGCTCTTGAGGATTGCCCCCATCTGTAGCTGTTGCAGTGAAAGCAGACCTTGCTAAACCCTGTTCATAGGTCAGAGATTTTTCACAGCCTGGGAATTGTTAATGGGAATCCATTTTCCCCTCTAGAGATAGCCAAAGCCAGGAGTGAGCTGACTGGCCATTAAATGAACACAGCTTTAAATGTAGATGGGCATTTAAAGCCTTCTGCTATATAAATTAGAATTGCTGCTTACAGGATCACATTGTCACAGAGTATTTTTCTTATAAAAAATGCAAGGAGCCTAAAAGTGGCACTTTTAGACAGTATTTAGAAAGATGCATTATGCTTTTAGAAAGGAAAAGAAATGCTGTTTCTTTCACACATGCACTTTAGCTTTGCAGTGTCTTTCTGCGTTCAGTGTTTCATTTGCTGCAGGAGACTATGATTTGTAGCAACTTTCTCTTCTTATGAGACAAAAAAAGGGAGAGAAAAAGCCAGGGCTTTTGGTTTTGGTTTTGTTTTGTTTTGGTTTTGTTAACTGATCTGGAGAAAGAGTGTGCATTGGTGGGAACTTTAGACAGTAACGGTAAAAGTTGAGATATCTGCGTCACCGATCTGTCTGCACTTATGTGAAATTCAGCTAATGGCAATGTAATTCCTGATCACTGAATGCAGTACTTAAATTAGAAAAGACAACTTTTGCCAGGAAAGATGGAAGATGAAATAGGTTTTGTCTCCTTTATAAAATATCATTGTGTCATTAATTCAAAACTTTTATGTGATAGATGAGTCTGTATACATTATACAGGAAAAGCTTGCCAAAGCTTACCGGAAACTCTCATAAACTCTCCATATGGAGAAATTCTACCATAGTAACTTTCTCAGACCAAAGAGCTTAGAAGTATATGCTATCTGTGTCGAAGACCATTGACAATCAGTACACAATTAGATCCCAGTTCTTCAGTTTTGTCTTTGATTTTACAGATGCTGGGATTTGGCAGAAAATTTTTTTTCCATTCAGATTTCACCACAGTAGACTAAAGGCTTCTTGCCATCCAGGGAGGTGAAATAGGGGACAGCTAAACGTTGGTAGGCCAGCAGTTTTTCCCCTTGTCATTCAGGTTTCATTGTCCTGGGATTCTGAAATTTCAGGCTGCTTGGCAATGTAATACTGACATTTATCTGAATGAAGCAGGATTTTTTTTTTTCTTCTTACTTTGCTTTTTCTATGAATCTTTATTTTCTTCTCTCTGTCTCTTTTTTTCTTTCTTTCTTTTTTCTTCGGTGCTAGTAAGCGTAACAACTCCTGGTATAACAGACTTTAGGGATTATGAAATGAAGTCTTGGAAGATTTCTGAGGTTTGAAAGACACTGAAATCTCCAGTAGACCAGAGAGACTTATAAACAGTTGGCTATAAAATATGATAATAGCTGTTCATCCCAAACGTTATTGTTACCTCTCCAGAATTCCCAAAGAGGGCTTTCATGGTCAAGTGGCATTAGTCATTTGAAGTATATGGTAAAATATTTTTGCTGTTGTGTCAGAGAAGCCCAAGAAGTGAGGAATGAAGTTGCTTCCACACTTGCCTTGTGTGTCTGTACATAGATTCAGAGTGAATGGTGAATAAGAGTGCTCTGGTGAATAAGAGAAGCTCAAGCAGCATAATGAGAGGGAGAAGGCACTTTGCATTGATTTCATGTTTGCAAAACTGAAATATTTCCAAACCCCACTGCAAATCGGAGATGATATAATATGTAAGATTTAACTTGAGAAAATTTAACTTTTTCTTCAACACCAAATTCATTTTGACTTTTATTTAATTTTTAGATTAGTGTCATGAAAGTAGTAGCAGTTCATGATGTGCTTGATGCTGTCGTACAGTCTAAATACTCAACTGAGATAGTCAAGTGATTGTGGTATCTTATCATTCTGGGCTACCAGTGGAAGTCTGCCATCAGTGATGGTATGAATGAATATTGGGAACGCTCACGAGTGAGCAAAGTAAAATGTGTTTTACAACAGATGTAAAATATTTTGATTTAAGAAAAAACACTTTGAGTGTTATTTTTAAATTAGTCAATAATATTTAACAAAAGCACAGTGCCTTCAAAGACATACTATAGTAGAGAATTGTTTTAATGGAAATTTTACGGTCAGCCGTAGTAGCAGGTTTTGTTTGCAGGAAAGCTGTCATGGCAATTTATATACATATATATTGATATATAGCGAGTATTTCTGACAGAATGGTGGAAGTCAGCAAGATAGGATAGGTTAACATAAGAAAAGCAATGCTAATGAATAATAACATGCATTATGCCATTAATAATAATTTCTCCCTTACAGCTTTGGAAAATAAGGGGGAGGTCACCAGAGAGAAAAGAGAACAAACAAATGAACAGCAATAAAAAAAAGCGAGCCCTCCTCTCTCCCTCCTCCTCAGGCATCCTACGTCTGAAATCCTTTCTCTTGTTAGGAAACTAATTATATGGAGGTTGCTAACCCAGTTCTCTTTCAAGTACTAAAATAATGGAGAATCTTTCTCAGTCCAGGTAGCAATTAGCAGTCACCTAGTTGTAAGGCCGGCACTATCCTGTTGGCAATCTGTTCAGGGAGCCCTTCTGCGTTGATTTGAATGGGAGCAGTAGAAGAAGAGTTCCCGTTAATTCCTGATGAATTTTTTTTAGTTCTTCATCACATGCCTGTTTTCCCCCATGGTACACTGCTTTTTCTCATGCCACCTATCTCTGTGCTGGCTCCTGTCATTTTGCTATCTGTTGTGTAAATTCATTAACAGAGCTCATGGTTCTGCGAGATGTATAGTCTTCCCTCCCTTTGCGGGCTGACTGGCACCATCATTAATACCTCCACTCAAGCCTGGGGACTATGTTTGGGTGAAGTAGCCGTGAGCGAGAGGAACAGTCTGCCCTTCCTCTGTGAAGTGTCAAACGTGCTTTTGGTATTTCATGTGACGGTAAATAGATAAGCTGCTTTAATAAACCAGTTTTAGCATGTAGCCAAATCACCACACTCTAGAAGGCTGTTCCTCATTCTTAATGTTTTTGGAAAGCTGGAGGCCAATTAACGCCACTCCTCTTGGAAATAAGAAATCTCTGCAGCAGCTACCAAACATATCTTTAATTATTGCATGCTCTGAAATCAGAACCGTGTGTTGTTTATGAAGTCAGCTATTGTGCAGCAGCATCTATTTAAATTAGTTTATTGAAATGAAATTTTAAAACTTAGCACTGGAGCTAACTGACAGGTTCCAGTGTGTCCCTTCACTTTCTCATTCCTTTCTTCTTTACTCATGGACTATAATTGGTTAGTAGGATGCTCATGCTGAGAAGGATCTTTACAGATCTCCAGGACTGGTCATGATGTGTCCATGTATGAACAGACAATTTCATGTGCCTGAAATCAATGTCAGAATTTCCTCACTGCAAGCATGACCTGCTTGATAATGAAGTAAAACATTAGATGACTGCTTACAGTATTATTTTTTTTTTACCCGAGTGCAAGAAGAAGCTTTTAAATGAATAAAAATTATTTTTTTTTGTGGAATTTTTCTCTTTGTTCTTAGCAGCCCATTTTGAACACTTGCATATTACTGAGAAGTCTATGACTGAGTTTGGGGTTTGTAGGAAAACAGGTAACAGAGGGAGAGACTATAGGTAAGGTCATGCATTCTCTAAATTTGTAGAAAATAAGTGGAGAAAAGGAAAGAGAATCATATGGGGAAAAATAAACATAAAATTATTTTATAATCAGGGAAATTATTTATTTCATGCGATTCAAATAATAGCAGGGTTTGTCCTGTTCAGAAATACGTACAGTTTGCATGAACTCTCTTTCCCTTTTATTCTACTGGTATGTATTTTATGGAGATGATACTTGGTGATATTGACTGTTAGAGTATGCATGAAAGTCCTGGTAACATGAACAGTCCCCCAGAAATTTGTGGCTCAGCACCCAGCCTTTTCTGGGTCTGCTGTGGAACATCACATGCTCCATTTTTCACTTTAGCATCACTCCATTTGGAGAAGGAATACAAAAAGAGGAGGATAGTCTGTACTATGCTTGAGAAAGTCAACGTCATTGAAGAAGTGCGTGCGGCAGTTCCTAAATTTTCTTTTCAGACAAAACTGGGTCATGTATTTAACTTCTTTAAATATTTGTGGATTTGGAGCCAAATGTTTGTGTCTCTCTGTAAATGATTCTTCAGGAAATCAAAGCCTTCTCCCTGAGGACCTTGAAGCATGGACCACTTTATGGCAATGCTTTCTGTTGAAAGCCTGATTTAGATTGCTGTCTTGTTTTATCCTTATAATCACTGTTTTGTTTCATCCTGTGCAAACCAATAAGCCATAATTCTCGATGTACATTTTTTAAGGCCTCTGGTGGTTTGCTTAAGAATTTTGGAAAATTGACAAAAAACTTTGTGGGGCTTCTAGGGGGAGAAAGGGGAAGGCAGCAGGCAATTTTATCAGTACCAGGCTTTGCTGGGTGCTGTACGACTCTGTATACTTAGGTAAGCTCTTGTATGTGTATTGTTATATTTCTCCATGGTGGACATAGATGTAAACTTGGTGACTTCTATCGATCTCAGTTCACCCTTGGGCTGTTCTGTAGGTGGGACCACGTTGCACCCTTACAGCAGCGTAGCAGTGGCAGGACGCAGAATCAGTGTGTGCCAGCAACAGGAGGCGGCCACAGTGCATGGAGAGTTTTCTGGCAGCTTGTGTGAAATGCTCCATATTTCTTGTCCTGGTTTCAGTGTATGGTTAACAGAGGAATTATTAGTCACTGGCCATTCTGCTGTCAACCTAGAGGACATGGAAAGTTGACCCAATTCACACTTCTTCTCTAGGTGACATTTCTTTTTGAAGAGTAGTGCTTATACTTTGTTCATTTTTATAGATAAATACATGTAGGACTTTAAAGGATGGCTACCCTACTCCTCCCATTAGTATTATGCTTATCTTAAAATACATAAATAAATAAACCCCCTTTATTCTTTGAGTTGGTTTGGTTCTCTCTAGTTATTCTTTGGGGATTTAAAATCTGCAATTTTGCATGTTCATATATACAGAATTATATACTTGCAGTGATTGAAGGCTTTTTTAATAGTGTGAAAAATTTTCATTTTAACTCTGCCATCCATAAAAATTGGTACAATTTACATTCAGTATTGTCTTGTGGTTTTGGTGTTCTCTGTGTTTGTGTGGGCTTTGGGGATCAGCTTTATGCCACTACAATTGTTGGCAGGTATTCAAGCCTTAAAATAAGTGCCCATCTGTGTAACTTCCAGTGAAAAATTAACCATTCAGAAAGAGTAGCTGTGACATAATGTGAAGTCTGATTTGACAACATGTAAAATAACAGAGGAAAGTGAGAGGTAACATAATAGACAGTCTATCAACTAAGGTTGTTCATGCATCTCTGAATTCATGATTCATGGAAATGGTAAATTCAAGAATCAAGAGCCGAAAAAATCCAGGCAGAATTTAAAGAAAACTCTGAAGATTAAAGGAAGATGTAATCAAATGTTTCCTAGCAGAAAGAACCGTATAGGGAGGAATGCAAAATCGGGGGCGGCAGGGGTGGGGGCTGGAGAGGGAAGAAAAAGTAGTGTTTGGGAGAAATAGTGAGAGAAAAAGTGTGCTTGCTATCCGTGGGCAGCCAAAGTTATGTGAGAGTCAGCTTTCTGATAAATAACTATTGTTCCTGATTAGTGATTAAGGGAAGATAATAGCAGAAAATGCTCTTCCTCTGAACTCTTAACTCATTACTTTGATGAACGTCAATATGCTGATACAGGTTTCTTCTGTAGCTACATGTTTGAATGTTACCTGTTTGCTCTACTCCATTCAGAGTTAACTGAAAAAAACACCTTGACTCTGGTGGGGCGGTCAGTGCTGTGTGTGGCATCTACCTGTGCTTGAGGTGGATAGACTAGACAGAAATACCTATCTTACAGAAACCAAAACTTTTTTACCATTAATGATTTTTTTCCCCCGTATTATAACCTGATGTTTCTTCAGGGGCTGAGGTAAGACTGTCATTGGCGAAATTGGCATGGTTAAAGATAGAGCAGCAGAGTAAGGTGTGACCAGCGGTGTGTCCCCGCCTGCCTGCCGCTCTCACCCCACCTCTGCCAGCCGGGTCCAGGGTGCAGGTTCTCTGTATTTGCTTCACAGTGCCTGGGTGGCTTAGCCTATATGCCTCACAGCGGTCGTATGAGCAGTCCTGGTTCACTTTGCACACAAGTGGATGACAAAGTGCTCGTATGAGCTGTGTTTTTGGCAAGACCCTTATGTTAGCCCTTCTGACTGCTCTGCCTGCGGCTTTGTTGGTACTAAATGTGCAGCCATTCAGTTTTCTCAACCCATAAAGCATGGATGGCTTTTGAAGGGAAAAGCCAGATACAGGAAGAGACGAGGAGAGAGACAGACCTCTTCCTATTACAGAATAGCTAATAACCAACTTATTATAGCAGCAATGTCATTATTTGGAAGATACGGCCTGAAGTCACAGAACTGAATCAAGCAGAGCCAGCCTTTATGTTTTGGTCTTTGAAGCCCTCACAGTATTTCCTAGCTCCATGTTATGGAATACTTGGAGGTGGTTGAAAGACCTTTGTCTGCATGAGGAATTCCAGCTATGTCAAAATTGGGCACTCTTGTTTCCACTGTGCTTGAAAAATATATTTTCCCAGTCAGCTCTGCTATGCACCTCTAAAATGAAAAGGTGGGGCTTGAACTGTTGGGGTAGAGCTGTGTCTGTGTCTGTGATGGCTGTATAACCACAGCCTGAATGTTTGCCCATCTCACCTCTGGGTCTTAATGGGAAATTCACTGGGAGCACAAGTGATATTGTTTTGTCTGTTTAGCAAATAACACAGGATAATTTGGGAAAGTGTCTTAGGAAAAAGATCTAGTCTGTTAAATTGCCTTTCCAATGAAATTTCCTGTAGTATTAATGTTTTGGATTCAGTCCTGTTCCAGAAATGCTTAGATATGAAACGTCTGCAATTTGTGAATGATGCATTACTTTGTGGTTCTGTGTTTGTGATATAGTCCCACGTATGACTCACATCCACGGAGGGCATATGTTCACAAATGGCCAAAGAAAAAGAAGTTACTTGCTGGGTCAGTGACTGATCTTCAGATCTGCAAATCCATATATATCCTGTCTCCTCTTGTGCTTTGATTAAATGCTCTATTACATTTGGGTCTCTGAAGGGGTATGTGTATATATGTATATGTAAATATACATATATTTGTGTATATATAGGAAATGTGTGCATATATATGTGTGTATATAGTCATATATATGTATCTTATATGTATATATAGGTGTATAAATGTATACGTACATACTAATTCCAATACGCAGGTTTCATGGCTTGAACCATTGCTAGTAAAACCTGTCATCTAGGACACATGAAATGCACGAGTTAAAACAAAAATCCCAAAGAACTCCACTTATTAACTAAAAAGTAGCTTATCTGTTTACTGATTTGTAAATTAACATATTTTTACTAAATGCCAAATCTCTGAATTTCAAACAGATTTTAATTTTTTTCTTCATTAGACTTTTTCTGAAGGTTAACCTGTTGCATTAAGTAAACAGTGTAAAATGTTGAAAAGAGTAAATGATGAAGAAACACATGAATACATCTTACAGAGGAGTCACCAGAGCTCTGGTAAGGCAGAAAGAAAGAGAAAGCACAGCTCCTCTTCAAAACATCATTGCATTCCAGGTGCTTCAATCAGTGTCAGTTCCAGTGACAGCTTTAATAGCTCGACTGTGTGCAGGATTTTGCAAGAGCATCCCACAGTGAATATGTAAATAGTGTATCAGTTTAAATACTGCTACCTTACTTTCTCATTTCCATGTCCAGGAAGGTATGTTGTGGACAATAGAGATTACCATGGAACAGTAATTATCAGTTACCGGTTCACTGTTGTTAAGATTGTAGATTCTTAATTTTTTTCCCCTTGTTCTGTAATATGTACTGCATATTAAACGATCTGAGGTGTTGCACAAGTTTGACAGTAAAAGCCAAGCAAACTTGTAAGTATGAGTTGTTGTGTCATTAATCAGTAATGATGTTTGACTGAGCCACTTAGACATTCCCTATGTGGCTAGAAGCAGTAGGCATCCTCACAGTGATTATAATGATGAGAGGCTTAGCTTGACATCAAATTTGCTTGTATTGACTTAGCAGAATTATTTTGAGAGTATATGACTGCGTTCGCTTCTTTACTTATCTCTTGGGTACAAGAGTGATGCTTCTCAGAAATTGTGGTTTGTTTCACCATCTATGAAATTACAAAAATGGGTTATTTTAAGAGGTCTACAGTAGCAAATGTGTCACTTCAACACTGTAACTGCTGTGTTAATGGTGTTAACTGGATCAGCTGTTATTTGAGATATGTTAAACCTGTGTACACAGTAAACAATGCTGCTTTTAAACTTCTTAAATGTGCAAAAAGTATCAGGTATAAACAAAACAAGCCACATCCCAATTTACCAGGAGGTGATGACCTAATCAGAGCAGTAATGTCCTGCCAGCAAAGAGTACTCACGAGCTTCCTTCCACTTGTACAAACAAAATCAATAAATCAGCTAGAAGCCTTCGTTTTAGAACAAAGGGAGGATAATGTAAGTCCTTGGATGTTGGATTATATAATGCCACTGACAAGGCCTAAAGCCAAATAAAACCCTCTTGTAACATTGTGTTATGCTCTGAGCAACGTAACCTGCTAATTTAGCTGTAAAACTGTTTTGGTTTTTTTCTGGTGTATTTATCTTGAGTCCAAGTAAGGTGAGGAAACAAATGTTCCATTTCATATCTAAAACAGTACATGTCAGCATATTTCTCTCTGCCTCATGAGCTTCAGGTGGGGACTTCTGTGGATCATCCCTCTGAGGAGAAATTTCTGTTCAGAAAGGTTGATGGGGTGCCCCCCTCGCTCATATCTCATGAATCCGGTTGGTGCCAGGTTTCTCACCTGGTTGGGGATAAACGTGAGCCGTCTCTGGCCTCTCACTGTTACTGCCTTGCAGAAGCACTGCAGGTGCTGCGGTGAGTCTGGCGCTCGGGCACGGTGTGGTTCGGCCGCAGGGTGCTGCCCGGCATGGCCCTGCGCCCAGCCCTCCGCTGGTGGGGCTCCCCTGCGCCCCAGGAGGCTGCAACACCATTCTCCCTTGGCTTCCTCTGGAATTTTGCCTGAACCAGGCCCCTCCTCCAGCTTCAGAAACGGCGCTTCACCGTCCGAATTCTGCGTGTCCTCGGGGTGGGGCGCTGCAGTCGCCTGCGCACGCTTCTCCTGCGCCTCTGCCGGGGAGCGCAGCTGGCGATACACAAGCTTGGCACAGGTTTCCAGATGCCTTCCTGGTGCAGTTAAGAGGTAAACACAAGATACTATGGAATGGCTAGGGGTAAAAACACCACCTTTCTAAGTACAGCGCCGTTCCTCTCACTCACCAGTGTCATGGGACACCATCCGTGCCCAGGAGGGCAGGTTATCTTCCACCTCCTAAGGTGCCGAGGAACACCTTGGGTAGGAGGGCGCCTTCCCTGCTGCCACGTTCATCGTTGCTGTTGCTCTGCCTTACCTGGAGGTGGTGGTTGCAGGTGCCAGACTGGTGAGCGGGCCACCGAGTGGCAAACTTCTTCAATGCCCCATTTCTCTCTAGATGAGTCAGTCTGAGGTGAGGGCATCTGCTCCAGGGACAGATGCTTGGCCAACCCTCCTCCTCAGCCCCCGGCCACCAAATGGCCATGGGCAGCATGTACCAGGGTGAAAGCAAAGTAGGTCTGCCACCATCTCCCATTGCTGCAGCAGGAAAGGCTGCAGCTCGGGGCTGGCACTCATCGCCCAAACCCAACAGGTCCAGGCTCAGCACCTGACCCTGTGCTGCAGGTTGCCAGTTTGCTCTCTCCTCACAGCAGAAATGCAGTTCTCTTTTTCTAGGCTTTGTGAAGCTCTCCTCAAGGGGAGAGGGTTTGTCTCCTTCATAGCTGGTGTATTTATAGGTGTTGAATAACCTGAGATGCAATATTTTGCTAATACTGATTAAATCTTGGATCACCTAGGTGTCAACATAGAAGAATTTTTACTTTTCATTGTCCTTCAGAAAGGACCGTGAAAAAACATGACAGGTCATAGTTTGGTTATTAAAGATATCATGTACAGGGAAAATGAACTATGTGAAAGGTATTGGATAAAAACACCCAAACTTGTAAAGACCTTAATATAAATATAATGAAATAATAAAAAATAAAAATCTTGTAGAAGTAGCTCAGTTGCATAATTCCTACATATAATTATTCCATGATAGCAAAATAAAATAATGCCGTATAGAAAAGATATGGGAGACTCCACAGGGAGTAGGAACAGAGACTGTGGAAGTATTTAGATGACTTTTCAGAGGAAATGGCAAGAGAAACTGTTGAGAGAGTAAACTCATTTTGTGAAATTATAATCCAATACACCATCTGGGAATGTGCACGGTTCCAGCTGAGCAAGAAGTCTTAGTGGTTTACTGTGATAAATACTAACTCATTGTAAAATCCCATTTTCCTGATGCTGTTAATTTATTTCTTTGGTTGAGGGAAAAAAAAGGACATAAATGTACGTAGCTTTATTTCTGAAAAAGAGAGTAGTAAGGGTAGAGAATAAATGAAAATATTTTCAGTACCTTAAATTGCTAAAAATTCACCATTTGTCAGGAACACTAATTAGTGTCTTAACTACTTTACACTACATGAAATACATTAGTTTAAATGTTGGACACAAAACGCATATTTTCATTTATATATTTTAACTCAAGACGATGCCATTTGCTTTGCTACGGGATGCCTATAAAATGCCCTTTGCAAAATTTGTTATTTTCAATATATTTATAGTCTAGCATGTATCAGAGGGCCTGGATCAAGTCCTTAATTTAAACCTAATGTATTTATTTTTAACATTAAGTGAGAAATAAGGTGTTATGCAGACCCTGGCTTTTGGATGCATTTCAACCCCAAGTTAGTTACCTTTGCCAAGACAATTCCTTTTTTTCATGGGTTAACAAAATGGGAAAGCCTCTGACTTGTTGGATACAAACAACTTTAGCAATCACACGTGAGTACGTTAGTGTGCACTAATCATTATGCAGCATACAATTTATTTTTCATTAGTACACTGGGCACATAAGGTCAAATCCTATTGTCTATAATAAAGCAAAACGCTTATTGACAGTTACAGGCACTTTGCTTGTGCAGCCTCTAAAGAGTTTGCTGTTGATCTATATATTAATGTCTTTTTAAACTTGGTTTGTTACATCAGCAAGTGATCTGTGGGAAGAACAGCTGCTGGCTTGTCCCCCCGTGCATACCCCCGTGCATCGCGAAGCTTTGTGTGTAGGTCGGTCTGTCCCTGCCGAGACGTATGGGGAACTGGGGGCTCCTGCTGCCCTCCGGTGCTGCCCCCGGGGCCCCGACTACCCACACAACACCAGCTGATCGTGGGGGGGCCCTCGCAATCACCTTCTCCGTAAAAAGAAATCCCGGTCACGCCCAAATCCCTTTCAGCGGATGTTTTTCCTCATCAATGTTATTTAACCAGAACACTGAACAAAATGGATCCCCTCTCAGTTCGGCCTGCTCTTTCTGTTCCCATGCGCGTCGGGGTCTGCTCCTCACCCATTCCCTCCGCATTCGTCACCCCCCGCTGAGCACTCCCCGGGGCTCTGAGCTCTGCTGCCCTTCCTGACTGAGAAATACTAGAGGGTTGCCTGATCCTTGGGTTCCGAGCTCGTGAAGGGACCGACAGCCCCCCAGCCCCCATTGCTGTTTGGGGGAGCAGAGGAGGGAGATGGGGGTGCTAACTGCGGCCCACCTCATGCAGATCATCTGAAGTACAAAGCAAGGTGCTAAAGGGCAAGCTGACGGTCATAAAGTTGTCAAGTGACGAAGTATGGCAAGTTAGGATTGCGGTTGAGGCGTTTCTACTGAGCAGCTTTGAAGCACACCGAGTCCGTGAATGGATACACTTTTTTAACTCTTTGGCCAAATTCTTAGTTGGTACCAACACAGTGATTTCCAGGGGCTGCACTGAAGTATGCTGTGGTAGAACCAGGATGTATGTATGTAGAGAAGAGGAGTAAGAAAAAAACTTGAGATTTTGAAACAATTGTACAGGCAATTGGATTTGAATGTCTGAAATAGTTTTGTTTGATTTCGGCTTTCCTTCTAGTGCAACAACTCCTACCTATCTTTGAAGTTGGTTTGGGTGGAAAACTAATTTTAATTTTTTTTTTAAGAGCAAAACATTAATAAAAATGTAAAAGAACAAAATTATACTTATTCTTCTCTTTTTAATACTTTGTTTCACTCTTCGGTAGTTTTATAGTGGTTAAATGAGATTAGTGATAAATTTGGCTCATCATTTGTTTGTTTGTATTTCTTCCTGGACTGCTTAAGATCCTTGATTGTGGACAAAGACTGCAAGGTGCTAGATAATGCACAAATTAAACAAACAAACCAACCAACCTGTTTCTTGCAGTCAAGCAGTTCAGTCCCATGTCTCTCACGTCAAACAAGCTCTTAGGATATTAATATTGTTAATAACAGTTTTTTAATTGCCTGCTAATAATTGGAGATGTATAAATGCCGGGAGAGCTGCAGGTGAGGAAAAATAAATAATATGCCATAAGAAAATATTTAATTACAGTACAAAATTGAGATAGCAAGTGTTTTTTTCCTGTGTGCAGGGAGGAGTGGAATTGGTAGCAGCAGCTATAATTCATGATAGGTTAGGTCATATATGAAAAAAAAGCTTTCATTTGTAAATATTGTCAAGCCCAGGGGGTAGCAATTACTGATGAGAAACAACTTACTTTCATGTCAGTCTCATTGCGAGGGGATTTTTTTGTTTTTTAAATAAGAGTTGCTCTTTTTCCCTGTTTTTGCCAGAAACCAAGAACAGTGACACGCAATATAATATAGATTGAAGAGGAAATTCAGCTGTCAACTTCATGAACAAATTAGTATTTATTAAACAGACTTAGATCTCCAAATGTATTTTTTTGCAAAGGGAAGGGCTAGATTTCATTTCTGAGCGCAGCTCTGAGTCAGTACATCTACAAGGTGTTACTAGACCGGTAAAAGCCTTTGGAAGCCTGCTTGCCACTGAGGCACCCTCCGAGGTACAACTTTGTCCCATTTCTTCTTGCTGTGTGCATGTGTAGTGCACACATTGCCGTTGGCCTATACCGGTCTCACATGATCTCTTCCTGACCATCCCAGCCGTGATGGCTGGCTCTTCTGGAGGAGTAGAACCCAGCACCGATCTGTCCTTACCCACCTGCTCACAGGGTGAAGACTCAGCATCTGCTCACTCCTTCCTTGTGCCCCTGAGGGACTTACTCCGAGTTGCAGTCCTCAGGGGAGGAGACCGAGTCTGGTAGGTAACTGTATGCTAACTTTTGGGGGGGATGAATAACCTGTAGAATTCTGTTTCAGCTGGTTTGCGTGCCGTGGAAGGGTTTCTGCTAGTGTTTTATGTTAGACCAAAGAACAAAAAACATCTTTCCAGGATATTAGTGCTACCTTATGTCTTTGCCATAATTAATTTGTTATTAGTTTTTATCTCAGTAGAAGACTCTCCCACCAGTTCTGAGCTTTTATGACTCTCACGTGTATGCATGTGTCTTTGTAAAAGAACTACATAAATAAGATAAATTTAGCTGCTGTGCAGCTGTTCTGTGCAAATTTTTCTTTAGCATTTGGAAAAACACACTAGAAGGCAGTAGCTCAAGCTCATTCTCTTTTACAGGAAAGACCCGCTTCAGTTTGAACAGCTGGTAGATGAAGGTGTGGATCCAATAGGCAGAATTAGCAGGACCTCATTACTAGGAACATGAAGAACTAGCCAAACCATTTAGTGTGCAACCATTTGTTTAAAACCACTTTGTTACCTTGCAACTTCAAGAGGCTAATGACATACTAGTTAATAAAATTAAAAAAAAAAATAGTTCCAGCATAAATGACAAACCAGTATTTCAGAGAAAGTGGATAGGAACTGTAGTAAAGAGTGAAATTTATGGGCATGTGGCTCGTAATTTGTGGGAATTTATGGGCCATACAGAAGAAGAGCCAACACAGCATTTGTAAAGAGAAATCGTGCTTTAGAAAACAGTGGAATTTCCCTGATGGTCTCAGCAAGTGTGTGGACAAGGGAAGTCTTTCATTAAAGACTCTCAAAGAAATTAAATTCCCATAAAGTAAGAGAACAATCCATTGATTGAAAGATAAAAAAGAAAAGGTGGATTAGTCAGTTTGGGTGAATGAGAGGGCATCAGTGAAGTCCAGTATGGGTGCGTGCAGCACAACATATTCATAAATCATACAGGAAAGAGCTTGCATATTGTGGTGATTAATAGTGGATCAAATTCAGTGTAGAGAAATCTTAAATGATGCACAAGGGAAGGGAAAAAAATCAAAACCTCAAAATAAGAAGTAGAAATTATTGGAAAAGAAATGGAAAACAGAGAAGGAAACGACTGTGCCACTTTGTAGGTCAGTGGTGCTCTCGCATTTGGACCCTTCTTCCTTCTCCATTCATAAAGGTGTGGTAGATCTGAATTTGGTACCTAGTAGAAGGATTGAAATGATGGAGCAGTTTCCATTCTAGAGAGTCACAAGCTTAGGACTCTCCATGCTGGAAAAGTCAACTGTGAAGAAACGCATTTTCAAGCTGAGTTTTGTCAGCAATTACAACAGATACTTTTCCTCCATTGCAAATATAGTAATTTTATGTACTTCTTCAAACAAACAAGCCCCCAAGCACTAAAGAGTTTAGATGTGACTTCAAAGTAAATTTTCAAGAGAGTTGTGCGATTACTAAACAATCTTATGTCAGACTTCTGTGATCTGTAGTTCTTAATTATGGCCATGTCTATTAGCTGTTATTCTCATAGAATATGCCCCAGATCTTCTGCTGAAGAAGATGCACAAATATAGTGCGTATTTTAAAAGGATGAAAACCAGTATAAGCACAGATAGTGCTAAACTGAAGTCACTGTGTGGCTCAAGTCTCCAGTAGTTTCTGGCAGAGTCAAAAGTCCATCTTGCATCCTACAGTGTTGCTGGTTTTGTGTGAATTCCTGACCTGGGGAAGGATGCTGTTTACATTAAAGTTCACCCTTTAAGCAGATACAAGCATACTAGAAAAATCCAGGAGGTGCTTTTGCAAGAGTTGCATTTGATCTTGGACTGCACAGAGCACTGGGCACTGACATGTGGAGAGAAAGGGAGGTGTGGAGGGTTCTGCTAAGCAAAGCACTTCAACTTCCTCGCCTTTTTATGGTTATGGACAAAACAAACAGCAATCTCCCATAATGGTTCAGGCAGAGCCAGGAAATAACAAAATGTGTAAGCTTTTGTTTAAGTACAGTATATTCTATCTGTTGCCACTTCATGCTTGGTTTTGTTGTTCCGTCACCATTTGTTTAACAACTTGCTCTACTGGCTGCTATCTGGTGAAACACTTGAGCCTAGCAGATAGCAAAGCTCTTTTCCGTTTAAGAATTAATATATGGAAGGTTGGAGGGGGGTGGGGGGGTGGAGGAACTTACAAAATTACGTACCATGTAAATACACTTGGACAGCGTGTGTGGTGTGAAAGATGGAGAGCTAAGGGCAGCTGCGTTAAATGGAAGGAATGCTGATTTGGGGACTGGCTGTAGACCAGGGCGTTTTCAGGCTCAGATGCTGACCTGGCAAAAGTATGTCTGGACATTGTGGAAGAAAAGAAGTATATAGGCACATCTGGGTTTTACCAACCTGTTTGTTCTTTCCTGCTACCAAAGATAGTTGGTTTTGTGATGAGGAGACCTTTAATGTTCGCCAGTAAGTTCCAGCCTTTTTGGTTCGGGATCTTCAGTAAAAGCCTTTTAAATCAGAATTCTGCTCCTGTTTCAATATGGTTGGAAATGGAACTTCCTAAAACCTAATGACTAGACTCTACCAGCTTTCTTTACTCCACGTTTGATTGATTTGTTTCCTCACTTGCATAAGCTGTTTAATATCTCAGATACTAATATCTTTTTTGTGTGTTGACATGCACTCTGCAGCACGTCTTCTGGTATTCAGCTGTTGCACATGTGATAAATGAACATTGTAATCTCGGGCATACTGAAAATCATTGCTGTTAATATGCAAACAAATAACAGACCTATAACCTCTCTAAAGGGAAAGCATCTCAGTAACTACAGGAATCGAAACCTTCACAATTTGGCGTTACCTTGTGAAATTTGCATTCAGAATGCTAATTCAGGCTAATGGCTTCAGGCTCCCATGGGGCAGCTGAAATAGATTCTGAAATGGCAGAAGAAAAGGGTATAGTAAATAAACTCAATGAGCTGTCAAAGAATATTTCTATATCAAACAAGTCTCTGAACCTTTTTGTGCTTCATAATTTGACCTTTTCTGGCTGGTCCATTTTTTTGACTGAAGCAGATCACGAAATGAAACACATTAGGTAAGAAATAATAATAAAGCATTTATGTAGCCACTAAAACATAAGGTGTTAGAATATTGTAGAGGGATTTCTATTAATTTACAGTAGATTGGTGAGGGTAAAACACCCTTTGATTGCAGTTGCTAGGCAACCCTTCTCCGAGCAGATGTAGGTACCATTCCTGTTTGTTTAACACCAGCAGTACTGGAGTCTGTCAACAAAATATGCTACAGCAGCAGCAGGGAATAGCAAAGAAGAACAATTTTAGCATCGCGGTGCTAAAGTACCTTTCTCTTGCATCCTTCAGGCATGAATAATACAAACGAGGTTGCGCAGAGAAAGTGTCGCTGAAACCAGGACAGAAAGCTTGAAACGTTGGAGAAAATAAGCTTGTATTAGCTGTGTGTATGTTTTCACCTGTTGATCATAAATCACTTTGTATAGAAAAATGCTGTTGTTCCCATTCTGCAGAGGTGGAAACGGGGCAAAAAAAGGTGAGATTCTCCTATGAAAAGCTGCTGTAGCTGCTCATTAGGCAGTGACAAGGCTGAAAGCAGAGCCCAGGTCTTCTCGGTCCCATGCTCAGTAGGCTGTGTAGCATTTGCAAGACGTACTGGTCCTCAGAGTCCTGCAGTCCAGCCAGCTACATAGGATGATTTTGTGGCATTCCTTTTACAGGAAACATCATTCCCATTTACAGGACTGTATCAGTGCTTAGGAGGAAAATAACCAGAGTGTTTGGAGAAATGTGATCTATGCTTCTGCATAAACACTGGTGTAACACGTGGTTTTGTCATTTATACTTAATTCCCAGAATGTGCTTACTTATGTTATTTACTTTTACAATTAAAAATGAAGTATATTTTATTCCAGACAAAAGTCAAAAGAACAGTCTGTTTGGATAAGTCCACTGAAAATTTATGTTCAATGTGTTAAAATGTGGTGGTTTCCTTCCAGAAGACCTCAGACTTAGAAGAACAAATGTATGAAAAAGCACTTGTTGCAAATATATGCAAAAGCACGAAGATCTTTGCCATTGGGAGTGGTGAGAATAACACATCTTTTGCTACTTTGTGGTGTAGCATATGTTGTGATGGCTTCTGGCCTGAGGATGTGAATGAGGCAAAGAAATAAAAGATGAAAGGGATTCATCTTCCCACCCAGTTTTTAAAGTACAAATAATTAAATACACAATTTAGAGAATACGAGGTCAAATAACTGTAGTTGATGCTGAGTACAAGGTAATAAGATCTGCGATAGTCCTCAATTTGTCTTTGTTTTGTTTCACAGGTGTGAGCTGGCTTTTTTTTTTTTTTTTTAAACCTCTGGATAGGGGAGGGAGGATTTGCCTTTTGCTTTGGGGCAAGAGAGAGTTTGGAGACAGTAGGTTCCCCTCTGCTGTTGTCCATGCAACTTAAAAGGAATAATGATTTCTTCAGAAGAAATTAATCTGGATCTGCTGGTTTGGGTTTGTAGTCTGCGCCCTGCAGCATGCATGCAGCTGTGGCTGCTGGTAGGAAAGCTGGGGTGTCCCAGGAGTGGCATCTCCAGAGCATCCTTTGTTACTCTGAGAAGTGCCTATTTCCGTGGCCAGGGAGGGAACGGGAGGACTGAGTGGTGGGGGAGAGCTGGGGCAGAAGTCCTCAAATAGTTTTAGCCACAGATATTCTGGGCTTGTTTTCCTAATTAATCAGCATATGGCAAATTTTCTTCCCAACTTTGCTATCATTTGAGGAATTCTGTGTATACAGCTGAGGGTCCACTGTGTGATTGATGTTCTCAGTGGCACATACACAAGGGTTACAGTGAGAACTCTCGGGCTGTGGACAGCCCCCTAAAGAGGTCAGAGCTGATGCCTTGGTGAAAGTAGTGGGGAGTTTTCAGGACTGAAGTCCAGAAGACAGAGAAAGCACACATGCCCAGATTTATTATATGAAATGGCTGGCTTAGAGTTTCATGATGTTTATTCAGATGCTAGCATTTGCAGGGTTTTTTTAAAGTTAGTAATAATGCAAGCTATAAACAAAATGGCTTTGTCTGGGAATTCAGGTATTTCAAAGTAGAAATTTAGTCTGGTGATAAGTATTTTTAAAGCTTATACAGCTCCAGAAGAAGGGATTTGACCTCTTCAGTAAGTTTACACATTAATACTGTCTATACACTCAGAAGGGAAATGCGTGTGCTAAGGAGGAACGAGGTTTCGGTACAGCTGCAGCTTTGCAGATAGGAAATGTAGTCTTCTAAGGACCCACATAAGGGCCAATACATGCTAATTATTAATTTGCCCATCAAGTCAATATGCTTTCATCAGGACCAATGGTGCAGATGTTTTATAAATTAAAACACAAAAATATTTATTAAGCAGGCCTTTCAATGTTTTTCTGTTAATAACAATCTTGACCTCATTGTTTATCTCTTACAAGAGTTCTTTTAGTTTCTGTTTTGTAGCATAATATCTGTCTTTTCTTTGTTTCCAGTTAATCAGTTCATCAGGTGGGGTTTAAGTGTTGTACTAATGAGGTGTAAGAGTTAGCTAATGTTCTCTATAATGAAGATGACTTACATTATTTTATATATTGTACATTTCTTTCATTTCCATCCCCAGAAATGCTTCTGAGGTAGGACAGAGAAATTACTGTGTAGTTAAAAAAACCAAAAATGCACATTTATATTTATGAACTATGTTTTCTTGAAAATGGCATTAAATGTATTTAATTCATGAAGCTTAAGGGAATAACTCCATTATGTCTGAGAGGACCTTTCAGAGCTCAGTTTTCATCATCCCAGCTATTAAAACCTCATGAAATGAACAGGCGTAGTGCTCTCAAGAAAATCAGCAGCTCTGAAGCCTGCTTTAACTTAGTGTTGGTATGATGCAAAAGAAATACGTATACTTCAGTTGCTTGGTATGAGTAGCAATAGCTTCCTTTTCAGTTTCATGGATCAGTGCAATACCTGGTCTCAAGGTGTATAGTCTCTTTTTTCATACATGTACTTTACATTAATAATAATGAGAATTACACATGTGGATTATGGTCAGGCTATTTTGAAATAACATTCAGTAATTTCTAAGGTGAATTCTTATTTAGTGTTTCAGGTATGTTGAAAGGTACAGATGTCTTCAACCATGAGAAAAGGAAAGGACTTGCGGAGAAATTGGCTGTTTTCAGTATCCTTATTTCAATGAGAATCTGATACTGTATTAAAAAGACAAAAGCTAATCTTTCCCAGTCTGTAAAAGTCATTACCATTTGACAGCTGTTGGAGGGCTTGCATGAAATACATTAGAGGTCTCGGTTCAGTTTCTAGTGCATAGATGTCTAAACCACTACAGGCACCACAAAAGTAATGGTGTTACAGCTCTTTTCTTGTGTTTGGAGCAGAAGATCTACTTGTTATGGGTATGGAGGGGGAAGTTGAACCATTTCAGTCAACCAGGCATATCTTTTGTCTAGTAAGAAACATACATGATACTCTGGGATTTGAAGGAGAAGTGAAAAAGTGCTGAGGCAGAAATTGTAATAATCCAGTTCAAAACAGAGTGCATGGGGAGGGGACTGTGGTTTAGGAACAATAATAGAAGAAGGTGGTACTTAAGTTTTGGACATTAACTGCTGTGCTAATGTGCTCTTTCAAGTGACAGGAGTGGGTGCATGTATTTCTGTCCCTGAAATTGCTCACTTTTTGCTTAGCTGAATGAACATTGTTCAAATCACAATTTTTGTCATTGTTAGTTTTGTTTCATTAGCCTTATTCTTAATGCAAAATGTTCTCATCAGTCTGTGATATTTTATGTTGAAATGATCTGTAGTCATCTTCAGATTAGTTTTATTTGGTTCCCCATCCACTAGTTGCTGTAGTTTTCATATGTTTTGTTTAAACTTCAGAAATACTGGCCGGATCCTTGCCCATAGGTTCATTCCCATTGCACTACTGGGGAACAAGGCAGACCTGAAGTTGCCTCCAACTACAAGTAAATCAAGTATCCCAAAGGTGATAAAGGGTAGGAATAATGCATCCAGCTAGAGTTGGGTGTCAGTCCTCAGCAGCGAGAGCCACCTTTATGTTGCTCCAGATCCTGAACTCCAAATACTGTGTTCTGCATTCAGAGTGCCTTAAGACAAAGGACATGACTGTGTTGTTTTAGAGGTATCTGCATGTCTCCTAGATGCTGTACTAAACACCTTGTTGTCTTTGTTTTCCTGAGTCCTGAATTTGTGACTATAAAGCACCTCCTGTATAACTCCCTTCTGGTTTTACTTTTCACTGATTCCAATGCATGGTCCTCCCTTTTGTTGTTTCTTCTCATCTGAGTCTCTGTGTGTGAAAACACACTTGGCAGATGCTGCAGTACACCTACTCTTTTTGGTTTTTTCCTCCCTTTTCAAGGCAAAAATGATCCCCCTGACTTTCTAGTCATGTGTTTCAACTTGCTGTCTATTTTCAGTACCAGCCAATTTGTGTGCTTGCCCTTCCTGTTCAATGGGGATTCCTTCTGCTGAAGCTGTGACTTGTTTTCTTTACATTGTGCTGCAATTTCACTACTTCTGAAAACCAGACAGTAATACATGAATTTTATACACATCCTACTGACTGCTGGAAACAGAGGAGGATAGGAACAGATTCATGCAGGACAAGGATGAAAAAGCAGAGTCTGAGATAAAAGCAAAAGGTGAGTGCTTGGTTATTTAAATATAACATGCACAATTCCTGTGGTTGACACCATTCAAAAGATAGAAGGAAAACTCAATTTAAAGGGAACACAATTAAAAAAGTCTATTTTAGGAAAAAATTCTCTCCTGGTTGGCCTAAGGCCTGGTCAGATAGTCTTCTGTGCAGTGATGGACCTGCATGAGAGAGGCTGCCATTCCCACGCTAAGCAGGCGCTATTACTGAAGAAGAAAAATGAAAATTGTAGGAAAGAGCAACTAGAGACAGTTGCACCCTTACCTGGATCTGCTGCTGTCAATGATGTTCTCCATACAGAGTGATCTAGACATGCAGTGGTTATTCAAGGTCGTGAAACAGGCAGCTAATTGTGTCACCAACCTTTCTTTCTCATTTTCTAGCAACAAGGTTTTAGAAAGCCCGTGGACTCCTGCGGTACAGGTGGTTTGGTCATGGTTGATAATGTCAGATGCTCTTTCTGACTCTTGCTTTCTTTAGCATCAGAGACTAAATGTATTTTTTTCAAGAAAAGTTATCTATTAACTTTGTGCTTTGCTTAATTTTAAAATGTACTAAATATAAACCAATCTTGATTTACCACCCGTTATCCATTGGTTGTCAAAGGGAATGACAAATATACTCGTCTAAGAAATGCTGAAGTAAGGATTCAGTGCAGCCAGGGCCTAAATTGCTTTTGTGTACTACAGTGGATAAAAATCAGAAAAAGAATAGAGTATTGATTTTCCTAATCTGTTTTTAGTTTGTATCAACAGACAATGCATACATGTGCAATACCCACACCAAAAAAGCTTCTTTTCCTTATACATTTTCTTACATATTTATACATATATGCACAAAATATAGGAAGATCTCATTTCTCTCACTTTGAATTTTTTTGCATTAAATCCTCATTTAATTTGACATAGAAAACTATAAAGCATTCCCTCAAAGTCATTATAATGTTTGTTATCATCACCAGACTCTAAAATCATATCTTAGGTTTTGCTGAGTCTGTTACTTAAGTAATATTCTGTTGGCTTAAAGACTGAATCTCATCTTGTGCTTTTATTTATGTTTGATTTGCTTCCTTCATGCCGAGTCTGGAGTGGTATATGCCTCTGCAAATGATTTGGGTTTGCTAATGCAGGGATTTGTAGACATCTTATTTTCCCGCAACAAAATAGCAGAAATTAGTAAAAAATTGCTGTTCTACCTGCACTTAGAAGTATTTCCTAAATACCTGCGAAGCAACTAAAAAGAAAGCATCTGTTTTGATCAGCAGTTAATATATTTCTATATTCCTATAATATATAGACTTGCTACAGCTCAGACTGTGGTCATGAGTAACCCTGCCTTTTGGGGAAATTCATTTAGAAAACCCTTATTTTGATTTTTTTATTATGATGGGACCTATCAGCTGCAGTCAGGTTAAGAACTCTGCTGTGCTTAACTGCACTCAGCAGCTGATGGGGGCAACTTAGGCTTTGAACAATTTTAAAGCCACTTGTGCTTGATCTGGAGCTTAACAAAAGTGGGTGGAAGGTCTGCAAGATTGAATGTATTGAGAACGGTAAGTCAGCAGGTCTTTGCAGAGCTAGGCTGGTAGTGGCTCAGTGTGGGGAAAGCTAAAGGGAAAGAGACTCCAGGGGGTGTTTTGCCTGAAACCCTCCAAATAAAGATCCCAAGCTGAGGACAAGCTTCGAGTTTGAGGAAGTTTGGGTTTGCCCTTAAATTTGCAGCACAAGTTTATCTTTAATATTTTACAGCACCACTTCATTGTACTAAACACAGGAGAAGCAGCAAAATACTTGCAGCTGGGTATGATTAACATACATTTATGCTGCTAATTTAACACTACGCAAATCATATTCTTTCCCAGTTAGCTCACTGAGCGCGGGATGTGAGGTGTCTCTCAGCAGAGTGTGAGTCCTCTTTCTGTAATTGTTTCATGCTTTTCGCTTGCAGAAATTAAATTTGCTCTGTCTCGTCACACTTTTTACCATGTTTCTTTTAATCTTGTAGTTACTTGGGGAGGAAAGCTTCTAAGTGAGAAATGCAAACCCAACAAGTAATTATTTGAAGAAAAAGATTCTGCGAAGGGTTCATATTTATTTCCTCCCCCCAAAGGCTCAGGGACTTTGATTTTGGGCCAGGCTTTCAAGAGGTTTTTTGTTTACAATGAGCTGAAGATGGTGGGGGTTATTTTGATCGCGTATGGGTGTAAATCAAGAAAAACTTTGAAGCTTGGCCGGGGTTAAAACCAGTGCAACTCTGATGAGACTCGAACTGTTGTTTCTGTAAGTGGTGTGTGAGGAGCATGTGCTTGTGCTGGTGGAACTGTGGCCTGCGTGGCAGTGGCTGGTGCCAGAACCACCTCCCACGGATCACTGCGTCTCCCTTGCCACCGAAGCGCTATTTCCTTTTTGGCATGTAATTATGTACACGTTCACTTACCAAATATCTAAAAGGAACTGAAGCAGCCGCTGAAGCACTGCTGACACTTTTCCTTTCCTTCTATTCGAAATGGACAAAACAACGCAGTGACTGCAGTGGAGCAGCTCGTTACAAATTACTGCTATTGGGGCTCCCTTTATAGCCCTGCTCACAACCCGACCAGCACAATGGACAAAATCACAGGTTTCCATGATGGATTGTACCACTCTGCACTCACAGAAAGGCTCAGGGGCTAAGAGACAGCAGTGCTTGTGGGGGGAAAAAAAGCACTTTGCAGTTGTTAGCACAAAACAAAATAACAATCCCTTCTGTTTAAAAGCAAAAAGCCCAGGAGAAAATGGCCCCACTCTGAGCCCAGCTGTGATTCATGTGCCTCTGGGTTGCTGGGGCAGTGTGGGGGGGCAGGCACTGTTTTTCTGCTGTGACCTCGGCCGTGGGAGTCGCTCTGTCTTCCCAGCTTTTGTCGGTCAGAAAGGAAGACCTGCGAGGGATTGTGCGAGGTCTGCGTGGTTATGCCGTGGGGACTTTCTTGGCTAGAGATGTTTTTGTTGGGAGTGGTTTTACTTTAGTTGATGTAGCTGAGCTCACTTGTTACTGCTGTTGTCAACAGGTAGTACCCAGACGTAGGCTATCCATGGTTCTCCTGGTTGGGAGAGTGGGTTTTTACCCTTGAAAGACAGCATGATGATAGTGGTACAATTCTTAGTGTGATCAGCTTGTGGAGACAAGAGACTACAACCATCAGGAGAACTGGCATGCAGTTTCTGGCTTTGAGTAACACCTTCACAGTCAAATGTAGCCGTAATAAACTATGCAATGTGAGTATCTTCATCTGTGGCAGGATTTTTAGTGCTGTAGCTGTAAACATGGGGAAGATCACTGCTAAAAGCAGGTTTGCTTTTGAAGCTTTTTTAACTATACACCAGCTTAAATAACTTTTGGACACTTTTGAAAATGCTGTTTAAGAGCTACCCCTGCAATTTAAACATTAGCGTGGCACTGTGTTTATTCTCACCCTTTCCTGCTTTCAAGAGGATATTAGGAGATGTATGTCAGCTACTGGCATTGCTTTTAAGGTTCCGTATGTTTGCCTGGTGGAAATATTTTCCTGTTTTCAACCAGTTTTCATTGGATCAGGCCAGTTTCCTTGACCTGAATTTATTACTTCTATGCTTCCTATGCTAATGACATTAATTCAGTATACTGTCAACAGTGGCATTTTTGCTTGTGTGTGTGAGGCAAACACCTGCGAAGTTGGTTGGACTTCGCACATCCTGCAAGTGTGACATGACTGGAAGGCAGCAGTTGTGGATGCAGACCTCTGTTTAGTGAAGTACTCTGGGACCCAGGATGATGAAAGGCAGTGTAAAAATGTAAAATATTATAATTACTCAAGCAGGATCATTGCCAAAAGCCTCTTATTGTTCTCGTATGCAGGAACGTGTGCTGCTCTCTTAATTTAAAAAGTAATTCACATAGCTTAGTGAAGGCTTATTGGCTCAGTGAGGGAGAGTCTGAGCTAAGGAGGATGTTAGAAACATCTTTTGTTGGTTCTTGTGAAAAAAAGCCCAAACCCAGGAATCAGAGATTTCTTGAAGTATGGGGAAAATATAGCCTGGTAACAGCCATGTGGCCTCACAAGATTTTTTCCTGTATTTACTGAGAACTCTTGCTAAATTGAGCTTTGTGGTGCAGTGTGTGCTCACTGCATAGAGCTGCCAACTAACTTGAAATTCTCAAATATTAAGATCGTTGTTTTTGTAAGAGTTTGCAAACCATAAAACTAGCATCTGTGCAGTTAGCTGTCAATCTAAAATGCAAGTAGTTCAACCTCAACCCATGCAGAGAAGCAGGAGTGAACTGTGCATTCTAAAGTCAACCTGATGTATGAAAAAAAATCATAAGGCTTGCTTAAGAAATGTAGATTGAAATAACTTTCCCCCAAATTTGGGGTTAATTTAATTTTTAGCTTTGGCTTATTTTGTAATTTTATGCTGTTCTTATCAGCTGTTAATGCTTATAAGCTTTTTGTTGTTTCTGACTTAATTTGTTTTACTTTCTAGGGGTTAAGATATTAGGAAAAATGCATGTCTTTGGGACAAAGAGAAAATCGAGCGCCTTATATTGGTGCAAGAGGTAGGGTATTTCTAACTCCCCTTTATTTGTATATTGTCATCTGCTATGTGCTTTTGGCTGGAAAACCTGGCCCAAGGGCTCTGTTTGCTCCTGGCATCTCCTATGTCCAGCGAGGAGTGCATACAGGTGGCAAAGCACGTACCTTATCAATCCTTATTCAGGGGCTACAGTTCTTTGCTTGGCTTTAAAGGTGGCATGTAAGGAAAGTGAGGTGGGTATCCCTATTCTGCCAGTCTATCACCCATAGTTCAACTGAGGAAGAGCACTTGTGATAATTTATTGGCAGCTTCTGCTTGTATAATGATCTGTAGCCAAATTCTGGTCAGAATTAACGTGCTATACAGAGATTTGGCCGTAGACCTGGGAAGGATAATAAGGCTGTGGAGGCAGCAACTCTACAGGTTACATTATTTTGCTGTCTTTAAGTACTAAATTCCTATGTGGACGAGGTAAAATGTGTGGAATTCTTCTTGCATTTACAGCATATTAGTCAAATTTCCTAGTTTTAGCTTCTATTTTGTAGAGGTGAGACCAAAGGAGGACTCAGGAGGGAAAAAAGAGTAAAATGAAATGCATCTTTCAATGTTATCTAAACTCTACCAAGGTCAGCAGGCCAGAACAGCTGGTATTACTGTACCTTGCCTGGCATGATCAAATGTTTTGCATACTGTTCATGTACCATCTGTTTAGTTGTTCAGTGATACAATGACCAAAATGAAAAGCAAAGACGTTTGCACCGGCATTGTGTAAAACAGACTGCTGGAAATCCAGAGCACTTCATAGCTGCCTGCTTTGTGTTAGATCCCTTGTTTATTCTGATAAATGGCCGTCCTGGACGATTACTGCTAGCCTTTTGGAAGATTGCATACCCAGGTTTTTAGGTGCTGAACGTTCAGCAGACACCTGTACACAAAGATGTTTTATATCTGGCACTGGCATGCACTAGGGCCAGATTTTCAGAAGTCCTTGGCTTTCACACAAGTGTTACACCAAGGCCGCATTTCCAAAAAACAGTATCAGCAAGAACTCATATTTTTTAAAACCTGGCTGCTTGGAATGAATTATTTTACTGCCTAAAATGAAATGAAGCAAGAATTGGCTTCTTGACAGTGCCTGCAGAGCATGGGAAAATTCTGGCCAGGGTGGGTAGTGACAGATAGCTGCGTTTCTCTTGGTTGCTCATTTAAAGTGTGAGCACTCAGAGAGAGCCTAAGTCTTTTCAGGAGCAATGACCTCCTAAAGGAAACTGTTACACATAGAGTGATGAAGGGTATCTGGCATATATGAAAAAAAAAAAAAAAAAAAAAAAAAAAGAAGTGCAAACCCCATGTTTTTAAGGATGCGGCAAATATTTCATGTTCTTTGTATTGTTCGGACTTATGCGGAGATTGTATTTCTTGAAGCATATTCAGTGAAAACCAATACCCCTCTGAAAACCAGGAGGTTTTATGCAAAACACTGTGTTAGGAGAATGTTGTCATTCAGATGTCTGCTGAAGTGTCAGCAAATGCCGGCATTAAGTTTACGTGTTGAATCTTCATTCTGCTCCCTGGACAGTGCTTTTAAGAAGACCTGCACCCAGGAATGAAGGATTCGGCAGTCACAACCGTGATGTTATCTCAACTTTGTTTGAGTTAAGTCAAAACCAGGTGGCCTTTGGCACTGGATTATTTGTTCTACTCTTCCAGTTCAGGCAGATGTAACAGAGAGGCATCAGGGGTCATCAGCACTAATGAAGGCATCCCTCACCTTTTCACAAATCTTCCCAGAAGCTTTCTGTATATGCTGAGCTAAGGAATGGCAGCAGAAGGTCCTGGAAGCATGCATAAGACATTGTTTTAGGAGGAGGAAGAACTGCTCAGGAGTTAGGAGGAAACACCCTCTGCACTTCCAAATTCTTATCCTTGCCCAGGTGCCTGCCTATGACTCATTCTGGAGACTGGATCCGTAGGTTTTTGGTTTGACCTAAGACAGCTGTCCTGCGCTTTTCAGTAGGATCATGCCAATAAAGCGCTATTGCGAGAGGGAGGCTTTGAGCACAGGTGGAGGTTCCGTGGTCATTTGTGCTGCTTCCATCCTCCCCACTCTGTGAGGGTACTGGAGTGGGGCAGTGTCATGACCTAAAGGGATACCCAGTCTGCAGGTGTATGCAGATGGCGACCATGGGTAGGATTTAGTAATACGTGGAGGCTTTATCCTCTAAATTTCTCTGATTTATTACAGATTACCACAAATACTACAAAAAGTTACCACTAACAAGTACAGCTAAGTTTAATAAAACAAATCTATATTTATATCTCAAACTATTACAAATTGCTGTCAGCAATCAGTAATACAGTAGCAATCCATAGTATAGCAACAAGCAGTACTATAGCACCAACCAAGTAGGTGTATACTATTACAGGTTACTGCAAGCTACTTCACGTTAGTGAAGCAAACGTATCAACAAGGTAACAGCAGATATTATTATTATCAATTACTTATATGGATATATAATACCAATATCAAGCAAATTAGGCAGATTTCAGAAGGGGCCAGACCATCCCAGAGGGGAAGACAAACTGAACCAACCCCAAAAGCAGGCCCAGAAGGGGACCAATAAAGTAACAGAGTCTCAACTTCAATCAAGTGTACCCTCAGCAAGTTTGCAGATGACACCAAGCTGAGTGGTGCAGCTGACATACCTGAGGGACAGAACACCATTCAGAGGGACCTGGACAAGCTCAAAAAGTGGGCCTGTGTGAACTTCATGAGGTTCAACAAGGCCAAGTGCAAGGTCCTGCACCTGGGTTGGGGCAGCCCCCAGTATCGATGCAGGCTGGGGGATAAAGGGATTGAGAGAGGCCTGTGGAGAAGGACTTGGGGGTGCTGTGGATGAAAAGCTGGATATGAGCCGGCAATATGCGCTCACGGCCCAGAAAGCCAACCATATCCTGGGCTGTATCAAAAGAAGCGTGGCCAGCAGGTCAAGGGGGGTGATTCTGCCCCTCTGCTCTGCTCTGGTGAGACCCCACCTGCAGTACTGAGTCCAGCTCTGGGGTCCTCAGTACAAGACAGACATGGACCTGTTTGGAGCAGGTCCGGAGGAGGGCCACGAAAATGATCAGAGGGATGGAACACCTCTCCTACGAGTAAAGGCTGAGAGAGTTGGGGTTGTTCAGCCTGGAGAAGGCTCCAGTGAGACCTTATTGCAGCCTTTCAGTACTTAAAGGGGCTTATAAAAAAGATGGGGACAGACTTTTTAGTAGGGTCAGTTGCAATAGGACAAGGGGTAATGGTTTTAAGCTAAAAGAGGGTAGCTTCAGACTAGATATAAGGAAGAAATGTTTTACAATGAGGATGGTGAAACACTGGAACAGGTTGCCCAGAGAGGTGGTAGATCCTCATCCCTAGAAACGTTTAAGGTCAGGTTGGACAGGGCTCTGAGCATCCTGATCTAGTTGAAGATGTCCCTGCTCATTGCAGGCGAGTTGGACTAGATGACATGAAAAAGGTCCCTTCCAACCCAAACTATTCTATGAAAGATGATCTGTGTCACAGGTCTGCAGTCAGCCAAGCATCCCAGTTGAGAGTCCAAGAATTTGTAGAAAGCTTGAGCAAAATTCAACCTGTTTAGTAAAAGGAAAGGTATGAGAAGTTCTTGGATAGAACTTTCCCCCTTTGCCAGACTATTTTTCACCTTTTCAGACAATATGTTGCTGTTGCAGTTCCTTGGTTTTGCATCTATCGATGTTATCTGCGGATGTCTCCGGTTTCTGGGTACCCAGCTGTACACCAAGGAGGCCAGCTGCACTTTTCAAGGATGTTTTCAAGGCTTACAGCTTCCAGGCTGGGAGGCATTTTCTCGGACAGTATTTTTCAGCAGACGTTTTCTTTTGTCCAGTAATTTTTCCCTTTTAACCAGCCTGCCTTTATGACTGCTCACATCAGGCAGGCAAAACAGCATCTCTCCCTCCCTGTGTCACCCTCCACGGCTGCCCCAACACCCCAGACGTGGTGGGTGTGGAGTGGCAGCAGCTTTTCATCCCACACAATCTTGAGGCATGCTACCCTGTACGCTGATCATGTAAGGACTCCCTGCGGGGGACCGCTCTGCATCAAGAGACCTTTAATTAGCCATTGATTCTCACTTTTCCCACACACAAACTAGTATTTGCTTCGCCTTTGCTCTGGGGGATTTCCACAGAAGGGAAGGCAACTGAGCCTCTATTTTACATGAGTTCTCCTGCAGCGCCTTGCCTGATTTAAGGTAATAAATGATAATATTTCTGGAATTAGTAAGAATATCTGCTTGCTGATAATGGCAATTTCATGAAATCTAGAGACAGAAATGTTAATGTATTTAAAGTGGTTTTCTGTTTGTTTGGACCAGTCAAGAGTAACTTATTAGTGACTTGTAATAAAGCTAAGTGCATGCTGGAGGTACTATAAAAATCCCAATTTACTCATGAAAATGATAAACTTTGGTAATTGATGCCAGTAATTTATTTTTCTATTTTACGCTGAGATTAGCACTTGCAGACAGAGAGTTAAAGTTCATAATTTACAAGTGCCAGCGGCACTGGTGGGCTATGTTGACAAGCCTTTTAATGACTCCAGTAGGTTTGATATTGAGTAAAGCCACTGGAAGTGCCACATGAATATTCATTTTAATGACATATATTGGTAGGCAAAGAATTGCAACTTGCATAATATAGCTGTCTCTTAAAAATTAAATTAACATATGGTAAACGATAGGCATTTTAAAGAAGCTCCAAATAGTTTCATTACAGTTAGCTGGCAGTGATGGAATTAGATAATAAGGAGAAAAAGAAAAGCTTTCCTTCTGTGTGCAGACTGAAACCGTGATCACATTGGTATCACGTGTATAGGATAAGTGGGAAGGGACTGCCCATACCATCTGAAATTGCTGACAGCTGTTAAAATCAGTCTTGTACCACTCGCAAAGGCATTAATCATGTTGCTGACTACATCTGTTCTTGGGAAAGGGGACACGTCTTGCCTCTGAGGACAGTTACCTGGCTAGAAAAGCCTTGTTTCCAATTGTTATGCAGAACCGTGTGTCATACCATTGCCACAGACTGCGAGCTTGTGATAAGAACTAATTGACTAGCAATTCCTTATTTGCATCACATTTTTGATTCCTGGAAATCAATGAGTAACCTGAAAGTCATGACATTGTAGAGGTCAGTGTGTGCACACACTCCCCAGGAAGCCACAGAATTTGATTAGCTGAAATGGTAAAAAGGTTTTTGTACATTTTTTACCTTTGATGCGCAACACAGCCAGCTGAGGTAGGTCTGCCTGAGAAGCGTTCCCCTACAATCTTTTTTTCTCTTTCATAAAACCAGTGGCAGTATACTCAGGTGCCATTAAAGCTTGTGCTGCTGACATCAGCTGGTGATCTTGGAGTTTCTGGTGAAGTGTCATGATGCTGAGGAAGCAAATTTAATTATTTCTGACATTGTTCCTATGCTGCCTAAAGAATACAGGATTTTCAGGACAAGCCTAGGGAAAGAAGATAGTCCACTGAGGAAAATGCTCTAATACCAAAAACATGTGTGCTGAAAGCCTGAGGAATACCTTTTTTGTTCCTCCAGAACAGCAAGCCTTGCTTCATACGAAGCAGGATTTCTAATATGGCAATTAATCTGGATTTTCAGGCTCTGCAATGCAGTGTGCAGTATTCTGTATGAACAGTTTGAAAAACTAGCCATTCTGCAGCAAACTTAAAATCTAGGAGTGTCAATTAAATATAGTGTACTGTACCTACATCATCATAAATGGTCTTTGATAGCCCAGAAAAGGTTTCTCCATAAAGGTAATTTTCATTAACAAGTTGCATGAGAAAAGGAAGGTTGGTAATCATTGTTCATGCAATGTCTCTAAATTGTCTGTTAGAGTGCATGTTAACAGTGCCGTGTTTTTTAAGAGGGAAAGGCTATTTGTTTATCTCCATTGTTGCTAATAGGCTGAATGCAGTGTTGAATTGAATGAAATTAGGTGGTGGCAGGAGACGATGATGAGAAAGAAAGAATTGACAGAAGAGAAAGAGAAACGATACAGAGAAAATGGAAGTAAGTAGAAAACAGAAAACGCACTGTGTGCAAATGGAAAGAGATCAAGACGTCTACAGATAATTGAGGCTAGGTGATGCTGGGAAAAGCAGTCTTCTGCTGGGCTTTTGTTTCTGTTTTCTTTAAACACACAAAGTAGAAGAAAAGTGAAATAAACCCCTGAAAAATACTGCCAGATACAAGAAACACTGAAGAGAAGATAAATCAAGGAAAAGAAAGAAAAAATGGGAAGATGCTCTGGAAAAGGGTATGGCTGTGTCTTAAACAGCAAAAAGTGCTTCTCTTCCAGATCCCAGTCCCCTGCCACCTGCAAGTAAATGAAATGTTACCTGAAATACCCAGTTATACGAACATTGGTTCAGGAAGAGATGCTAAAGCAAAATCTAAAAAGAGGGGAAATAACAGAAAGCATAAAAGTCATGACAGCAACATATGTGAAAATACTATGTAAAAATAAGGGTCTCTGTAGAGTTGCCAAAGATTAATAGCTAACTTTATTTGAGACATCCTATGTGGGATGGGTTGATAAGATCCCAGCATTTATGGTAGCGCTGTAGCCTCAGGAGTGCTAGATGCCAGGTCACGTAAGCACAGGCATCTAAATTGGCATTGGATGCCTTTGGGCAGTAGAAACAAATGCACCTAGAGGTCATGAAGCCTCACAAAAAAACCACCGGCTCTATAGATACATGTGTATGTGGTGTGTGCTTAGCATGTGCCAAGATATACTTTATATTAGAACACCAATAACTTCTTACTACAGTGCAGTAATGGTGGGCAGTGCTGAAAAACTTTATTATTATTTTGTTCGACAAGGAAGTTAGATGTGGATGTATACTCAAGTTTTCTTAGAACCTAGAAGATACTTCAGCCTGTGAAACCACAGCACGAGGAGCCATCTTCCCTGCCAGGCTTTTGGGCAGGTCTGGCTTTGACTGGGTCAACAGCTCGGAAGAAAATTCTGATTTGATCTCTCTGCTATTTCTGTCTCCTGGCCCATGTGTGAGAAAGCAGTAGGAACATAAGCAATAATGTCATAGGACACTTGCTTTCTTTGTGTCACTGGTAATTTTTTTAATCTAATACAGTTTTTAATTTGTATCAGAATCAGGGTTTATTTTGTGTAATCTCATTCAACGCATCTGTTACGCTATATACTGTTGAAGAGTTAAAGCATGTATATTAGAGTCATGTGGGCACTGCAAGTTTGTCAGATGTTTTAACCTATGAACCAAATATGTGGAATCTGCAGTTATCTCGCAGCAGTAGGTATTCATAGGGGTTTCTTTACAGGGTCTGATTTGGTGGGGTTTTTTTCTAGTTTTGCAGATGTTCTTGTATCATATCATGCTGTTTGTTTTCCAAAATTGCGCAGGATGTTAAGAAAAAAAAAAAAAAATGGGAAAAGAAGCTTCCAGAGGAGTTTGATTTAAAAAACTCACAACCCCAAACTACTAGCCATTTCATAAGGAGCAATACTCATGTTGTGCAATGTGCATTAAAAAGGGAGGGAAGAATGAAATGCTTTGCAGCCTTCAAACAAATGGCTAATGTGCGCACTAGGACAAGTCTCCTTGCATCTTAGGCATTTTCATTTATTACATTAATATGACTAGGAGTTATATGTTTATTTATTACTTAAGATTTTCCTCTTTAGGGAATGAAAGATTTCCATATTAGCACAGCAGAAATTTCCTTAAAAGTGTTATGATTTTACTTGCTAATTAGGAAAATCTTTTTAGTCCTATGGACTGAAAAGAGACCAAAAGGTTTTTCATCTAAGTAGCTAGCTGTTATGCAACATGTATGTTAACACAGTATAAGTAGCCTTTATTTCTCTGTAGTCATTTATGGATTTCATAAACAAATATGAGTGTTCTCACCTACCAGTATGTTACTGTATATGCACATAGCAAAGAATGTCGTATGTTTTCTTGAACTCTGTGTCCATGAAGTAGAAACATCTTTTTAGTAGAGCTACTGATTTTCATCAGCTCTTTGTAAAAAAAACCAAAACCAAAACGAAACCAAAAAAACCCAAACTATATCGATACTGATTTTTTTTTTTAATATGGAATACTGATTTTTCATTTTATTTTTTTGAAAATTCATTTTGAACAAACAGGATTTTCCCCATTTTGAACAGTAAAAAACCAAAATCATTTAGCAGCAGGCGTTCTCATACTGGTAGGAATACGTTATGAAATGGTGTTTTAAAAGAATTGGTAAGAAGATGTAAAATGGTATTTGTAAATAAAATATCGTGGCAGCCAAAAGTAACAATTTATTTTATAGTTTCCACTGTGTTGAGACAGTGGCATAAGTTATTTTTATTCATTGCAGAACAAAAAGCCCACTCCCTAAGACGGAAATTCTTTTGAAGTTGCTATACGTGTTGGAGAAAACATCGTGGTACGCGAACCCCTGCAAAGCGGAAGTTGTGCATGCCACGTGGCTCAGCCCAAGCTCTGCCGGGGGCTGCCCAGCTCCGGCATGGAAACAGGCCTCCAGCCCCTGTATGCCTTTAGATGAAGAGCTTTATCACTAAAACAAGCTCTTCAGAGTCAGCGCTGGTTGCTTTCAAGGCACGTGGAAAATCCGTCAATCCCTGCTGCTACCTGTGGCCCCGGGGAGGAGGAGAGGGAGGCCGCCATCTTGGTGCTGCTCCCTTGCCCTGTGCTCTTCCTAGGGCTCTGCTGCCCGGTACTGTCCCGTGGTACCTCAGGGTGAAGGTGGTCAGCAGTGTGTTATTTAGTGTAAGCTTTGGGGGTTGTTTTTTTAACGAGTAAATAACATATAGTTTCACCACCAGCGCTGTTCTAGCTTTTGTTGATCTCTGTACCCTGATCTTCATGAGGCTGGGACGTTGCGTGGAGAGGCAGAAAAAGACACAACGATTTTGTAGTAGTAGATGATAAGGGTGTGAGCAAGCTCTGTAGCATGAAGCCATCTGTGGCTTCTCTCTTGTGGAGGCATGTTACGGTTATGTTAAGCAGGCTTTTGGAGGACTGGGAAGCTGGAATGGATTTTTATTTTACTTATTTTCTTTAAACAGAGATACCTGGTATTTGATGGTTTATGCAATAATGAACCAAATTTTAGTATATTGAAGGTTGTTGTCTGACACTTTCCCAGGATAGATTGTATGTTGGGTCTTTTATACCATAAGCATTTAGGAATAGCAGTGTTTGAAAATAGAGACTTGTCTATTCCACCACCTTTAAAAAAGCATTCCTTTCTTGATACAAGCATATCAAAGGACGAGAATTAGTGCAACAGGAAAGAGAGTAAATGTTTCAGCGTTAGCTATGCAAATACTATTGATTTGTGTTGGTCTCCTTTGAAAAAGCTTCATCTGGTGAAATTTGGAGGAGGAAGTGCAGTGGGCTGAGTGCTGCTAGGAAGAGTCGAGAAAGCACTTTTGCATTCTCTTCATAACAGAAACCAAGTGCCCCTCTCCCCCCTCCAGTCGTGTTATGTTACCTCATTTTTAGCAGCTTAACAAAGGAAAGGTTTTGCCTCATCGTCTGAGGTTCTGAGGATCCCTTCTGCTCTGTGACTTCTCTAAGAGGCAGAGTTGGTCAAACATTTTGAGGGACTGAAGCAACGCCCTTGTGCTGCAACAACATGGTGAATCAGACTGTGTGTGTGGAAACGGTAATTCTCTCCTGCCCAATTCTCTACTGCCCCCATGGAGATTTCATGTGGGTTTGAGAGTGCCTGCTCAGAAACCAATGTGACGAGTTCAAATGTTTTAAACCAGTGATGGTCTTTTTCACAAGATATTTTTCATTTTGTGGTAATATTTTGTTATGTATTTTGAGGATAAGGTTTTAGAAACAAAAGGATTTGATTCTGCAAACCTTTACTCTTTTTTTCAGTCCTGTTAATTTAAGTGGATTTTTCCACTATTCCAACTATATTAAAGGTAAAATTGAAGAGGTGTTTTTGACTACTGTTCATAAATGTACCACAATCTACAGTGTTTCTTACTGAATAGAATTTGAATTCAAAACATCCTAAAAGATTAGTATTGGAGTCATGTAATATCTTATCTCAAATATCCCTTTCTTTAACGTGGGAGCTGGTTTCAACTTTTGTAATACTTAAACCTTCTGCCTTGTAAATAATGCATATGTGCTATGCCCCTATTCAGTATTCAGTCTATTGTTTTCTATTATCTCTCTTATTTATATGGTCTTCCTGCTGTAAAATGAAGATTGTGGACATATTCCCCCAGGACAGGAAAACTGTTAGTAGAATTCGATCCTTTCTCCTACAGAAATTTGAATATAATTTGAATGCATTAAAATTAATCTTAAAAGGTAGCATTCTTTGTGGAAAGGTATCAATAGACATTTTGCAACAAGTTAAGAAAGTATTTTTTATGTCTTAGTAGTTTGCTGTTATCTTTCAACAGTCATAAAGAAAACTCAAAAAATGACTTTCAGAAGTCATTTTACAATGTATTAGAATATTAGTATAACTAAAGTTTTACTTGTTGCAAACATGATTCTTGATACAATTTTGCAAGTAAATGCACTGTCTCCAGTGCTACAGCATACACTGAGAAATGACTTCCTGGGGACTGCAAGGAAGCAGCTTCAGTTTGGGCTGGTTTCCAATGTACTGATGGGTCTGAAAACTCAACACGTTACCTCTGCCAGCTTCTCTGTCTTACAAAGGGATGAACTGAGGGGCACTGTGCATCCCGAGGCTGTGTATGGTGTTCTATAGGAAGTTTTCTTGAAACTGAAAAATTTTTGAAGTAAGGAAATCCTCCCCTGAGGCTCAGGCTGGCATACTGTATTTGTCCAAGTAAATCTTGTGCAGCCTTTTCAAATACAGGCAACACAAAACTGTGAGTAAAAATTACCTATCTGCATGAGGATTGGTAGAGTAGACATCTAACTTAGCATTTTAAAATGGCAGTAGGAATGGAATTTAAGTCAAGTTGGTTTACACACACACAAAAAAAGGAAGTGAAATAGAACAGAATGAATCCCTTTTCATTGGACTCTAAACTGTCCCAGATGTAGTAATACAAAATGGTAAAGCCATAGAAGTGGAGCAACCTGTCTGACACAAGGCTGTGTATAACAGTAGTTTCCTGAATAAAACAGCAATAATGCCAGATTCTTATAGTCCATTATTCACAATTCTGAAGACAGCTTTCTAAATATTTTTAGTATACAGCATACAAATAAATCATAGAGCAAAAAGATTATATGTCAGACCATATGCTATCCAAGTATTATACTGTGTAAGGGGCCTTAAAGATCCTGTATTGTTTAACCGTTTCATAAATATGAGTTTTCATTGAATATGAAATGTATGCATAGTAAAGGCAAGTAATATGGACAATACCAAAGTTATACATGCTACAGTAGTAAATAATCCAGATAGTTGAATGTATCTACTCAGGGATACTTCACTGGCACACTTCAAGTTGTATTGAACAGTTACAGTTATGGCAGTATAATGTATCTCTTATTAGAGTTGGACTTTGACTCAGTTTGCACCAGTTACAATTTATGTCAAAGAGTGACTACTTTTAAACTCGGCTAATTAATTATTGGCTTAATACTTGGCAGTCTTGTTACTTTGTAGCAGTGTCTAAATCCAAGTTATTTATTATGGTAGTTCAGGCACTGGAGGTGATCAGTTTTCATGAGCTCTGAGTTATTCAGGTTTGTGGATTAGCACACAGTCACGTACATAAGAAGAAGAAGGAAAGCAGAGCAATGACAAATAACTGCACGAAGAAGTGCAGCTCCCACCATGATGCAACAGCAGCAGCAGTTGCATCAGATTAAACAAAATATCAACATCTTGATTTTTCAGAGGCAAACTTCTATTCTGCAACCACAATTACTGCCAGTAGGAGTGTGCATGCATGTGCATCTGTGTGGTGGGCCAGGGGTCACACATGCCGTGCAACCTCAGGTCTCAAAGTTACCTTAAGGTTTTTAGTTGGGATTTCCACAGAGAAATCGGAGCATCTGCCTGAGATACCTGACTCTTTATTGACTTTGTGGTATCAGGTAACCCAAGCATCTAATTTAATGCCTTAACATTAGATACTAAGACCCTCCTTCCTATATAGCTAAAAACCCAGACAGCTGGATAATCTACACATACGGTGCCATGACTTGATTCTGCCATAATTTAATAAAATGCACGAATCAGAACTAAGCGATGACAGAGTTTGCCCTGTCATTTATACGGGATTGTTATGAGTAACTTAAGGTGGGAATTAACAAAAAGCCTGTCCTTCAGGGGATTGTTGGGTTCCGTGTGAAAGATGCTGGGAGTGTGGCAGGAGGCGGCTGGAGGGCCGTGGGTGGGCACACGGGCTGCTTCCAGCTCACATGAGGGGGTGATCTGGTGTGCATTGCCCCTTGGTTTTCTGACAAACAGCGTCTTGTTCAAATAAGTTTTCAAAGATGACCAGAAAATGAGACTATGTTAAGCTCCAGTGTTTCTAACCTCTGAACCTCTCCTTTCTTTTTTATCACTTTTCTTCAGAGGTGAGCCATAATTAAGCTAAAAGTAACAAAGCTACTTCTGGTTTTATCTTCGTGGTATCTTACTACATCTAAGATGTTAAATCATTGCTTTTATGAAAGAAATACAAGTATGGAAAATTTGGGTTTTCTTTTGACATTGTTTACTGAAGATCCTGAATGAACATATTTTGTGAGTATTGTAAATTGAAGTCTATGTCCAGCCATACATAGTTGGGAAATTTCCCTGAGTTGCACGAGTATATAATGAATTTTTATTAGACCTAATGAAAAAATTGGGAGAAATTTTGTGTATAGATCGGGATCCAGAATTTTATAAAATATATAAATGCATTATAAAGTAGTAAAAGTCAATAATGTCTACAAAAAAATCTATTACAATATTATGCTATAGTGTTAATTAGTGTCAAATTTAAACAGTTGGTGATTCTGGCCTTGTTTCTTCTTATTGAAGCTGATTTTGAGTGGGCTGAATTACTCTTGGGGCATGAGTACCTGTCCAGGGAGAGGTCTGGGTGACGTCTCTATGAAGTGCCTCAGTTGCATTCCTAAATCCAGGTCGAGATGAATCTGTCCTCTGTCTCATCTTTCCTTTTATGCTTGTGCAAGTCTTGCTGCAAGTAAATGTGTTAACATGCAGTGAGAGAGGAGGAAGGAAACTGATTTTTATCCACAGACTGTAATCACATGTCAGAGAACAAGGTTGTAAAAGAGTGTAGCCTGCAATATGGCAGTGAGCACATGCTGCCGACTGCTGTGGCTCCTGTAGGTGCTGGTCCTGTGAGGGAAATTATCAGACTTGGTCCTTCAGCCTGTCGAAATGATGTCTCCTGTATGTCACTGTATCACACATGATGTAATGCCCTTCCTTAGATCAAGCACACGATCCTTATTTAGATCCTTAGATTTCTGAAATCAAACACAAGATCAGGAGTGGTGTGATCTATATTTACATAATCTAGGCTTTATTTTTCAAATAGAAAATTATAAGATGAATGTGGCCGAAGAGGCAGCTTCGATTGGTCTCACCAGCTGAGCACCCCTCAGCCTCCCCTCTGTTCAGCTGCAAAGTAAATGGCACAGAGCACTGTCGTTTTCCAGTGAGCCCACACCCTGCGCTCCCCTAGTACTGGAGAATGGAAATAAAACAGATTCATGTTTGGGCCAGGCCCAGTTTGGGTTTTGCACCCAACCTAGTTTGTACCAGACACAGACCATTCTTGGCATATACCCTGTTCCTTCTGTCCACCTCCAGGTATCCTTTCTCAAGACCAAACAGCAGAATAGAAAATATACTGATTTCTTATTCTTACCCTGTAAAAGAGGTAAGGCCCAGCACACCAGTGTTTAGTGGTGCTTAACAGGACACAACTGTCTGAAAATACTGCACACATCTTTAGTGTCAGCACGTCTTATTGTTGCAAACAAAAACAAAGTGTAAAAGTAAAATCCCACATTATTTTGAAGCATTAACAAAGCTTTTTTCTTTCCCCTTTTTAAATAAAGCATAAAATAAAATAAAGAGACTCCAAGCCAAAATGCCCTATTGCTTTTAGAGAATTCATAGCAAGATGTTTGTGAGTGTGACGAGTTAGTAGAGCATGGAGTTTTCATTACAGAAATTATTCAATTTGAAAGTTTTGACTTGAGGTGTAGATACAGATGCTTTAAATCACAGAAGCTAAAGACAGAGCAGACTTTACAATATTTAAACTTCTGCATGTGAAATTATGCCATTGTTGCTTGTAAATATGCTAAAAGCCTCCTGTAGTGTCTTGTAAATATGCTAAGCATCCCCTGTAGTTAATTCCCCCACTACCGTTATAAATGAGAGCAAAGAAAATGTATTTCTTACATTATAGCTTCTTTTCCCAGGTGTAAATCTGCTGTTTTGTTTGGCATTAGCAGCTCTGTTCTTGACTGACAGGTTTCGGAGTTTGCCATAATTGTGAGCCATGCTCACAGACACAGTGCTTTAGAGTCAGCAGGGAATGGTACTGCATGCTATTTTTTCAAAGAAAGGGCATTACAGCGCCAACATCTAATAAATCCTGAAAGATTCCACCCCCCTCCCACCTTCTTTCCCCTCTTGGTGTCTTTCAAATTACTGTAATGGCACAGTTGCCTTTACATTATAACATCATAGTCTGAGCTGCCGTATTTACAATTGTCTTAGCACTCCCGTTGTACACCTGAGTTTCTCTTTGTTATTGAAGGACGTGGTGTAGGTCGGTCTGACAGACTGTTTATCAAATACTATTCTGTGCTCGCTTCCTAGTATTCGTTGCAGGAGCAAAAGAGCGTAGGTAGAAAAAGAGAAGATTATTTCCAGGAAATCCTAGTTAACAATAGTGAAAGAGGGGCTGGCATCTAAGTGCCGCATGCATTGATGAAAAGATGCCAGAGCCAGATGCACGGCCAGCCAAAGCACCAGTCATAGGCAAAGCCATGTAAAGCGTTTGCAGGCTACGAAGGCCGTGCAGTGCCGCCCGCAGCACGGGGCGCCTTTCGGCAGGGGCTGCCACGCTGTGCGTTGGACCCGCTGCCGGCAGCCTCGCTGTGCCCGCACCTGCTCTGGCCAACAGAGTCCTCTCCTGGATGCAGCCTTGGGGACCTGGGCAAGCCCTGCTCGGGATACCTCCCTTTTACGTGGACCCTTCTGGGGGAGGGTCGGGACAAACATCCCGAGTCCTGAGCCAGCTCCTCAGTTTGCAAAACGAGTTTGTGATCCAGCAGCACAGACCACAGACCTTTCTGTTCTTTCCCAGCAGGGACCATTTCACAGAGGTGCAGGCCCACAGCAACAAAATCGGTTTTGCTCTTTGTATTTCACTGATGTTTGGGAGGGGGGCAGCCCAAGAAGTATTTAGAGGCAGTTTGGGGATCAGAAAGAAGAAGAATTCTTCTATGTATTCGTTGTGCAAGTCTGATTTTCCCATTGATTGCAGAGGCCAGCTGTAAGTAACATGGTTGAAATACTAATTCAGAAATCATTTATGATGTACTAAAACTGGAATATCCCTATTGAGTAATGTACTATGGTCAGTAGAGTTTACCTGAAATGATGCCAGCTAAATGAAGGAGGACATTGTTTGGTCATAGCTCTGTGTTTAGTCTTTAATCATCTTCCTTTTATTCTTTAAAGAACTGCTGCGGCTGTTGAGATGCAGTTTCTGGTATCATCTTGACTGCCATTTCTTTGTTTCACTGTATTGCTGGGAATGTATTATTTCAGCCAAAATTTATTGTTTTGTGTTGTGGTTTGACAAATGTAAAGTTATAGGTCTTTGGGCAGACCACACTACTGCAGTCCCACCATCCTGTAGCTTCTGCTAAAATGGGATCATATTTCTCTTATTTTGTCCTTTAGTGTGTATAGCGTATTTCGCATGCTTATTTAAATACCCTCTTTCTGCTATTTATTTTTTTTATGTGCTGTTTTTCTGCTTTCAGCACAAGCCAATATAATTGCCTTTATGTACTTTCAGGTGAAGAATGATTTACTTACCAGACAAAAAAAAAGGTATTGGGCATGAATAACTTTGGAGTGTGTCCTAACATTCTCATATTTATTACATGCTCAAGAGAGGATGCTGCCTGGCTTGAGAGCAACTCTTTGCAGAAAATAGATGGCAAAAAATACAGCATGTGTCTAGAGAGTTTTCAAAAACACAGTTCTATTTGTGGTGCGAGGAACAAAGAACTGTGAAATATGTGGTAAAACATAATGCAGAGTGATTTTTACATACCAAAGGTGCTGACACATACTAAAAACCATACGTGCTAGCAAAGACCTGAATGTTAAAGGTCTGTTTAAAAGCCGAATAAAATTCTGAATAGACTGGAAATATTCAGAAATACGTTTTAAGGGCTTGAGAAACTTGAGGTATTAGTCTATCTGCATCCTTTTTTGTGTGTCAGTTGGGACTTTATTTACATTTTTTGTACTCTGCATTGTATACCATCAGTTTTCTAGAAAGTAATTCTATAATGAGGTGTGAGTAGAAATGAGCTAGATTTATTACACTTCTGTAACTGATTACCAATAACTTGTTACAGTACATTATTTCACCATGGTTAAGCTGGTTATTGTCTAACACTCTCTACTCATACTTCTTCCGGCTTCTATTTACCATTTCTATTAAATTTTCTATTTAATGTTTAGTGCAGTATGTTGGGTGGCTTTTGTAAGGTCAGATAGTTTTCTCTCTAGAGCCTCGAACTTAGCACTAGAGAGGCGTCTGTGGCAAAACTGAAATTTTGAATAGTTCATCTCATTTGGTCTGGATTTTTGTTAAAACTTTAGTTCAGTTTGCCTTCTGAACTCAGCCTGGTGTGCATGGGAAGTCCCAACTCATATTCTTGTTATTAATAGAGTTTCTGTTATTAATAGAGAAAGCAATAAGAAGGTAAAATTTGCAGAAATTATGATTTTTTTTTTATTGAAGAGTTGCTGGTTTGGGGGTTCTTTTTTTCAGGACTAATTAGAGCAGGCCCTTGAACTCCATAAACTTTATTCACATATCACTTTACTAATTTCTGTAAAGATTCATCTACAGCTCTTCCTATTGTTTTCTTTTTCCACTGGAAGTCATTTGAATAACAAAAACATAGATAACCCTTTTTCAACTGAATTGGTTTCCCAGAAGAGGTGGAGTGTTGCAGTTGAACACTACTAGTCTGTTAAAATACTAGTAGGTTTAGAATCCAAGCTCTGTGAAATTTGAGATATTTCCATTAGGTGCTTTTCAATATATAAACACTGATTCTTAGTACATGCTTGAGCAATATGTCAGTCAAAAGCAAAGATAAAGTTAAGAAAATGAATGAAGAATGTTCCGTCCTTTTTGCCATATCATTTCTGTTTGTGCTGTTGTGGCTTTCAAGATTATCACTGATGCTTCCTGAAAACTTTGCAGTTGCATGACAGTCTAAAAGACATGAATTATAAGATAAAAATTGCAAAAACTTCAAAGTCTCTTGGCCCCTCCAGTGTCTAAAGATACTTTTTGGTATCCTCAAAGAGTAACTTTGCTACTAATTGTTTACAATATGTGTTATGTTTCAATGGATCTGCATCTTTCTGTTGGGATATTTTTACTGGTTGTTAGTCTCAATGCTGGATATTTTGTTTTGGCATAATCTAATTTGCTAATCTGTGCAGTTGTCTACTGTAAAACTCTTTCCTCCTGAACTTTGTATTTCCACTTAGTCTTCTGAATAGGTCCACGTGGCTTTTTCCTTCCTTTCTTCTTAGTTTCTCCATTTTAATGTCAATCCCTGTTGCAATACCTTCCATTACCTCTCTGAAGTGCGTAAACATGCTATTATACTAACAGCTGTTCCTGGTGTCTTGGCACAGGTCTGTTCTACTGATAGTACTGGTGAAAAGCAATTTAAAACAACTTGTCAGCCCTACCGAATGAGTGCTGTCAGTCACTCTGCCATTTCTTTCCTCCAGTTACTAAATGTAAATGTTCAACAACATTCATTTTCTGGCTTCAGAAAGCTTATAACTTCCATGACCCTGCAATACTGCTAAGTATATCTGGGAGGATAAGGAGCCAGGAGAGATTTTTTGGCAATGATTTTATCTTTTCCACTTCCATCCTCCTCTCCTTCCTTGCAAGGATCATACCAGTGTTCATACCCTTCTTGAGTCCTATGAGGACAAAATGTCTTGTTCAGCCCATCCTTAATTACCAAAGCTGCTTTTGAAAGTTCCCTGTCATCCCTGGGGTGAAAATGCCTATTCCTGTTGCCTTTGCCTGTTTGGGGCCAGTCCTGCACAAATAATCAGGCACCAGTAGTGGGGGGATCCTTGTTGCTTTAGCTTCGAGAGGCTTGTTTATGGCTGCTGAGCCTGATTTTGCTGATATTGCTGCCCTTGGGAGACATCCTCTTCAGGGTAGTCTTGCTTTTTGGGAGTTACCTTTTCTTTTCCCAGGCACCGGGCCTTGGGGACGTCCCTTATGCTCCTGTACCCAGGGAACTGATCAGCAGGCTTTGAGGTCTGAAGGCGGGGATGAGGAGTATACAGTTCAAAGTCTCTTGGCCCCTCCAGTACCTGAAGACACTTTTTGGTATCCTCAAAGAGAAATGTTACTACTAATTATTTACACTAAATAGTTCCCAAAATGTGTAACAAGTAGTATCTGCATACAAAAACAGCTCACTGAAATATTTTCATATAATTATATTATATAGTATGTATTTCCAAAACCAAAAAAGGTAGTGGGCAAGTTAAAGTTGAACAGCTTCTTTTCCCTCCCTTCTCCTCCTCCAATTTTCTGTTTAAAGGCTTTTAATCTTTTATAAACAGTACCTCTCAGTTAATTCAGAATAATTAGAAACATTTTTTGTCTTAACTGTTGGATATCAATTCTGGCCTGCTGATATGATGATAGAAGATGTGATATAAAGATTTTAATTGACAGCCTGCACTGTATCACTGCACCTGCTAGCTGGCAGGGACGACCTGTCCTGGCGATATTCCTGCTGGTTTGCCAGGTCCTCAGTGGTCCTGAGGAAACCATGGTAGTTCTGTCTGCCAAATTTTTTCTCTGTAAACCAATGTATAAGCTGGCAGGGTGCTGAAGTCTGATTCCTCCCCCTCTCTCAGATCACTTGGCCTTATTTTTAATGTAGGTTTCTTTGCTTCATGTGTCTCTGCATCCACAGAGGAAAAAAAGCAGTAAATAATTTCTCCTTCACTGCTTTTATTTGGTTTTCTAATTTGTGGTAATATGCCCAGGCCCTGAACCTTTTAAATGTTGTTACATGTCCCACTTGAGGTCTTGCTCGTGCTGACGCTTTGGGCTCTTGACTTAACATTTCTCCATGGTTTCCCTGTGGTTTCTCCCATCTCTGGGAGCTCCACCAAAAGAGTATTTAGATATGAAGGGGATCATTTCCTTACCCTCCATTCATTCACTTTTGCTGCTTCCTTGCGCAGTTTCTCTATTGTCGAAACAGATGCTTCTTTCTTTTCACTGAACTATTCATGGGCCTGCGGGTGGTTGCAGGATTCACGCGGGCCAGCCTTCCCCTCACCGTGCGGGCAGGGCTGCTGTCGTCCCACGGTCCCAGAATTGGGCAGGCGCAGGCAGAGCCAGGGCCGGGGCGGCCGCAGGCAGGCACTGCAGGCTGCGGGCAGCGCCGCGCGACAGGCAGACGTGTCAACGTTTTCTTGAGAGGTGGGATCACGTGTAATCTGAGTTCCTCGGTCTTCTCGCTTGTGCAACGGGAATAATAAACTTCCTCATATAGTTAGTGTTTGAGAAACTCTGGTGAAAACTCCTGTAGGAATTGTTTGTATAATACAAGAAAAAAATCATTGCAGAGTAACAAAAAAGTAGGTGGTGTGTTGCATACTTTTCATTTTGCAAACAAAGCTAGTACGGGCAGGCCGTTAGAATGAGAAATTGTGTATTGCTTGAAGCCGCCTTTTGTTTCTTTAATTTTGTAAATATCTTGTCAGTTGTTCTAGGCAAAACCATCTTTAAATTTCTATCCTATGTGACAAATGAAAACATTGCTGCCAGTCCCCAGACCTCTGAAGTCATATGATGTCTCAGTAACCCAATTCTGTTTTACAAAGCAATATGCAGAGACTGTAGCGTTTGACTATTAGGGCAAAATTTTAGAATCTGTTCCTGCTTGTAGATTTACAGGAGCAGGTTGCACTGCCCTATTACAATCAGGCATAGAGATTGGGATTGTAAGAGTTCTGCTGAGTTAATGTCCTGCGAAAATTAGACCAAATTTTCAGCTGATAGATTCAAGGATATCTTTATTAAAATCAATTAGTTTTCCCCTATTACATCAGCAGCAATAAATTCTTCAATATCACTGTGAGATGATTAATAATGTGGGATTATGATCTCTCTGTGGCAAAGCAGACAAAGAAAGGATCCAGAGGTAGAAAATGAAAATTTGGTGATAACATTAAAGAAAAAATGACAAATGGATAAGGAACTATTAGATTTAAAGAGATACCATGTAAACAGAAATGTGGTAGAAGCCTATAAAGAACTGGTAATGTAGAACAAGGAAACGCAACATATATGATGCAAATATGTCTCATATTTCAAGGAAATATTTCAAAGTAATATAAAAGAAAATTTTAATAAGGCAGCCTTTAAAAGTCACAAGCGCTGTTTTGCAGAACACACTATTTTCTCATGCTATGCACTGCTTCTGGGGGAGTGGAGTTTAAGTTCAGTTAAATTAAGTGTATCTATATTTATAAATCTGTATTATAGAACATATGCCCATGTGCTCCTCACACATCCAGCTTCTTACAAACACACTGTGAGATCAGTGAGATCCAGTGGGAGTACTAAGAACAAATACTGTCAGCGCAAATAGAAATAGCAAGGATGTGCCTTTGCAGCATATAATAAAGAAAATTTTGAGTTAAGGAATAAATTCTGTCCTCTTGATTTCAGAGGTGTTGGACCTTCGTACAGTGGATCTGATTCTGGCTTGCAAGGCAGCAGAGTTCAGTGTCTGTGAAGCAGATTTGATGGGTTTTGATGGGCTGGACTCATGCCAGGCCTCCATGCATTGCCGGATCATTTCTTGTGAAATGCATTAAAGTATTCTCTTTTTTTAACTTAGGAGAAATATTTTGTTTGCAAAACACGTAGCTGCATATTCGCTTACACTTCCCAAGCATGTGAATGCATGGGGTGAGATGGATGACAGTAATTTTCACAGCTTAAGTTGCCACTTTATCATGAGGAAGCAAATAGGATCCATACAATGTACATGTTACTGCAGAGTATGTTCCTTCTGTAGCTTTCGTCTGCAGTTAAAGCCCATCGAATCTCCTTTATGACTCCTTATATCTCAAGGCTCTATTTGTGTCAGATTTGGGTGTGTAATTCACTAGGGGCTGCATTCAAAACAACTTACTCCAGACAGGAGACCAGCTGCTGGCTGCTGCCATGCTAGGATGGAAATTCAGGTGAAGAACATCCGCATAAGCAGGGAAAACTTCAATTCCTAGGAGATGTCTGATTCAAGAAAGGGTTTTTCTTTAATAATTCTTACTTAGTAAGAATTACTGAAATTTGCTGCTCATTGATCTCATTAGGTCAGAGAAAATGCTTTGGTTTAGTGTGATTCATACTAGGCAAAACCCCATGTTTAGGCATAAAAGGCTAAGCAAAATGCATACAACTGATTAAAGAACATAGTTCTTTATGGGTTAAAGGACCTGTTGCGTCCTGGTACCCTTTATACCCTATTTCTCATAACAAAACGGATAGGGACACTAAGGCAGTGCTTAAAATACGCTGAAAATGGTTAAAGATTGCCTGAAGTACTGACTTGAAATTTCAGTGCTGAAAACATTTGGAAGTGGCTGCCATTTCCATGCATTAAGAAAGCAAGGATATTCATTCTTGGGAAAATATATTATCGTATCCGTAGATTCTCTGAGTTTTGGAAGTCTGTTGTCCATCTTGCAGCCCATATCATTCAATTGAGGGTTCTGCTGGAAAGATCTATCTTTTAAAGAAATTATCATTTTGATAATGAACTTTCTTGGGTCTCTACAGTTCTGCTTTGGTTCTCATACTCTGTGCATCTGTGCCATAGTTTGAATGATGAAGCAGTTGAATGCGCGGGTGGGTGTACTCTGTTCGGTGTGTCCTGCATCACCTCCGGGCACGAGGATATGAGTTTGCTGCAGTTGCCCTCTCAGAACCTGTGCTCAGGGCTCTGTAAGTAGGTAGGTGGAATTATTGTATATTACAATATGCTGATACGTATGAAAAGAGGTTACTATAACAATAGGATTTTTAGAAATGAAAGTTGTCAACTGTGCTTCAGGACTGCCGTGGCCAAAAGCTAGCCTAGTATGATACACAGCCAGCAATGATAGGCTTTTTTGCAGGGTTTAGTAACCTGAATTTCTGCTACAAAAAGATTTTAAAGCTGTCATATATCTTGATGAGGATAATCTATAGACAATTTATCTCTGTAATCTAATTTGGCAGATTATTTGCTGAGCTCTTTTTTATATATTTTATCCTCACATGCACAGTATGTACTGTAATCCCAATTTACAATTAAACTTTTTTTACCAATACAAAAATTGAACCTGTGCTTTTGAATGCTATGCTAACCCCTGGCTTGGGTGACAAAACAGCATGGTCACTTCGGATGAAACATTGCCCACTGCTTTCCTTCGGTACTGCCTGAGAACAGCAGCCCCAGTTTTGCAGTCATGGCACCAGAACGGTCCCAAAAAAGCAGTTTGGGAGACATTGCTTGCATGGCACTGCAGTATGCTCTACTCACTAGTTTGGACTGTCATATCGTAACCTGTATAGTTATGTAGGACTATGTAACCATATAATTTGTTGGAGGTAGGGTTGCACCTCACATTATTTTCTCCCTAGCAGAGGTCTTCTGTTCTGCTGCCACTGGAGAACATTTCAGGCGGTTAATAGAAAATCCAGTCTCTTTTCTGGGAGCTATCAATGACTGTCATTTGCTCACGTTATCACATCAGCTTTTAGAATATTTTCATTCATTTTCAAAGTATCCGAAAAAGGCAATAAACTACCTTAATTCCTCTCCCTCCCCCTCCACACGCACAGGTACCCCGCAGCCTTGCAGCTGCACGGCGTCAGCATCGTGTGGTTTTGGGCTGCCTGTGCAATGCAGACGGGTCAGGAATGTGAGACGGAGCACTGGCACTGATTTCTGAGAAATTGTGAAACAGTTAGTGATTTTTAGCTGAAAAGAGAATAGAGGCGAGGTGTTGTGATAATCTCCATTTGAAAAATGAATGCTCTGGGAGTGCAGGGGGAGCAGAATGAAAGGGATAGGAGGAGGGTGTGGACAACCTTTGGGTACACTTAGACTGTCAAATTACAGACAGCTTTGTGAAAAACGAGTTATGAACTATTCTAGGAAGCAGTAGTACAATAGAGAGAAAAGATGTAATAAAACATTTCTGCATTTCAAGAAAGCATCTTTGTTGCTTACCTGAACTTAAGTTTAATTTTGTTTTTAATATTGAAGGAAATTATGGACCACGTGACAATAGGGCTTTTCAGATGTTTCTGGCAGTTTGCATGCTAAATCACACCTTAATCAGTGATAATTCATTCAGAAAATCCTGTAGGCATGGGACTCCTGCAATGAGAACACATACCTCTTTGGGAGACATAGTCCTAGTCTAGAAAAAGATGGCATTGAGCTAATTTTGAATCATTCTGATCTGGCATTTCAGTGGAAGTTGTGTGGTAGCTCTGAATGGCAGGTAGGTAAGGGTGTGTGCCAAAACACCTGAGTCAGTGTGGAAATGTCTTTCAAGCTGTTCTGCACATGAGAAACTACAGCTTTTAGTGTTGACATTTTAATTCTCACAGAAAACAAGCAAAGTTGTAACTGGGAACTTGCTTCCACATCCAAATAAAGAAAATCTGGATTTAGAGTTGAGGTTGGCTCCTCTCTAATTACCATTCTTACAGCATGGAAACGATCAAGGTGGATGCTCTTGGAGATTGTCGCTGAGAGTAGAGATGAATCATTAAATTCGTGGGAGCATTCAGCGCTCCCTTTTGTGTGCCCATGTTCTTGGCAGCTGAAAAAGTGCTGCCCTCTTAAATGAGTGTATTCCTAACAGGCAATATCTGATCACAAGATGAACAATTGCAGTATATTACATTTTATTGTCAATCTCTTTACTTAATTGCTTTTTTTCTTTTTTTAAACAAAGGCTATAATAGCAAGTTTAATTTGAACTCAGTTTATTTTTTTTAACACATACTGTTGAATGTACTGAAAATCTGTGAGTAATTAATGAATTTTTTAATTTAGAGTATAAGTACTACTACAGATCCATTAATTTTGTGACAGACACACCTAATATAGTCTTGTAATTTTTTAGGAATTATTTAAACCAGCAGATAGCCTTCTGCTTTTTTAGATTCTCTGTTAGCTAGGATTTGAAATACCTCAGAAAAAAAGGTTTCTGTAACAAATTTTTGAAATGTAGAAGTGCTTTAAAATATGTATCAAGTCACATATAGGAACTCACAACATTCTAACCTGCTTGTTGCTTTGAGGGGCAGCCAAAATTTCAGTACAAAGTCTCGATATGTGCTTGCCAGAGAGGTGATTTGTGGCTTATCTGGAACAAAATTGGGCATGTAAATGGGGTTGCTCGTTACTGCTGAAATCCTGCCCAGCTTAAAGCACATCTCCTACAACACGCACAGCAAGCTCAGCCAGGTGTGTGTCTAACAGGAGAGGGGAGGTTGTGGCTGTTGTCTGTGGACATCCCTGTGCCGTGTCCCTCCCATGCCGTCAGGACATGCAGGATGGCTCTCCTGGCATGACTGCAGCAAGTGGCCTGAGCACACACTTAGTTAAAAAGCTGTTGTTACGAAAAGTGGCAGAAAAACTGCGGTCATGGGTTAAGAGAGCTGGTTCAGCTTTGCTGATGGAAGTAAAAGCTTTGGTTTGCTCCTCAATCTGCAGATCTGACTGCGTATGGGCAGGGAGCAGATTTGCTGCAACACTTTGTTTTATTATTTTATTCCATTTTATTTTAAATTTTTCATGATTGGTTTTTACTCTGGTACTATGTTTAAATAGGTTTAAGGGCATTGTTTTTAGCGCACCTGGAGTGAACATAACCCAGGGAAAGCCATGGGAAGCGTTGCACTATCGTAGTGAAAGTTTTGTCACAGCAGCTGAAATCTTATATTTTGATGAGGGAGAGGGCACCATCACTTCAGTCTGTGAAGTCTCTCTGGGGATCATTACTGTGTTTGCCTATTCAGTTTTTAAGACAGGTAGAGCATTAATGAATATTGGGAAGAAAACATGATGTGATGCCATTTTAAGCACTTTACCAAAACAGTAAGCAAACTTTTGTTGAACTATCTAACTGATATGATTTCTGAGACTACGCAATAAAGCTAGACTAGCTTGTGGCCTGGTTCAGGGCCAGGAGGTAACATGTCATCAAGTGGAGATCCTTCCATTTATTGGTTTATTTTTGCTCTTCCACAGAGGCTGGCCAAATAAAATGTTTTCTTCATGCCTTGCTCACCACTCTGTTTTTTTCAGCAATTTGTGCTCCGTCTCTGGGTTTACAAATGTCGGTCAGTTGCAATAAAGTGTCATTTTTGCCAATTCTGTGTTTATTGAGAGATATCAGATGTTTAGTGCCCACTTTCTTGGACCTGTGTCTTGGGTGAGCCATGTGGGACACGCGCTCAAGAGCTGTGAGAGAAATGTGTATAGCTGATCCCTGCACAGTAGTAATAAAATACACAGCTAAGGATTGTCTCCTGCCCACTGACTGGCAAGTTCAGCTAACTCTATTTATGTTTCTTGCTTGATGCAAATTTTTGGTCTTTATGATTCAGAGGACAGCTTGAAAATGTTGTCCAGGTGAACCATTATGAATCAATAGCCAAATAACAGGAATCTTGGCTTTGTTACTCATAGAAAAATCCTTGTAGTTTTTAATAGCTTTCTTCACTTGTTTCCTTTTGAAGGAAAATGGCAAAAATCTGTGATTTTTTTTGATTGCTTAAGCATGGTGTTACTGCAACTGTTGTTTCTCCACAACCTTCTGGGAAGTGGGCAAATTAGATCCTGGTCTGGCATCAAAAGTGCAGACGCAGAGATCCAACAGCTGAGAAGTCCTACTGTATGCTGTCTGCTCTTTGACACGAATCCAGGGTGTTTCCTGGAGCCTTTTGGGGAATTTGTCAAAAAATTCCAGTGGCAAAATTGCTCCTGGTACAGCCCAGCCAGGCCAGGTTAAGGTGAAGCTGTGTAATGCCCCAGTACCCTTTTGGGTTTTGAAGCAAGCAGTGTGTTGAAGGCTGGACAGTTAGGCAGCTAATAAACATTAAGCAGTTTGAATAGAAATGGGGTGCAGAGGATTTGGGGATTGTGTTCTGCACCTTGACTATTTTACCGTGTTAGGAATTAATGACTGTATTACCATTCTTCAGTGAGTCCCAGGCTAATAACTCTGTGAGCTTAATTACCTTCAAGGTAATTTTTGGGTTTGGTTTTTTTTTTTCCTTTTAAATCAGACCAATTTTGTAAATGTCAAGCAGTCTGAGACTAAGGAATGACTCATTTTGTGTCATTTTTTATCATTTGGTAACTACGATTATATCTTTCCTGAGTGTGATCAGTTAGAAAACTTGGAAAACAGTCCTGTTTTCAATTTAGGCAAGGTAGTACCACAGCAGCATTTAGTAATCCTTTAAGATTTCTGGAGCCAGAATGGTGTTAGGATCCCACAAAGTTTAAAGATGCACAGTGTAGTGGAAATTATGTAAAAGCTCAAAATTAAACAGGATACTTCAGTTGCATGTCGAAAGTTAGAGATGCATCTGGCCTTTTTCACTTGCTATGTGGCAGTGTTGGGATGCAGTTTTGTTTGGGGCATCCTGTATGCACTGCCTGCAATTGCCTTTGCAGGATGAGTATACAAAATTCAGCTGAAACTACCAAGCCACTTGTGAAGTACCACAGGGGAATTATGTTCTGAAAACCCAGAAAACAAATAGAGCAGCTAAAACATTACCTATGGTAGAGAGAACATGATGTGCAATTTAAACATCGGTAGTAATTCATGTAAAAAAGGAAAATACTTACAGTCTGTCTTAGACTCCTGTCTATAAATTGGATGAGGGAGTCGAAAAGATGATTCCAGAAAAGTTTTGTGGGGCACACTGGATAGTCTGGCTTTAGTATGACAAATGTCTTAAAAGTTCATTTACCAAAATTAGTTGTCATGGTGCAGTTTGGACTTTTTGTTCAGTGAAAGACGAGGAGATGGGGAAGAAGGAGAAGGCCAGGTGGGTGTGCAGCACTGTTTGAGACTGGTGGGCAAAGGGAGATTTATGGAATAGGTCTCCCTGGCTAGAAGAAATTCTCCCTGTCCCACGATCTCCAAAAATAGCTGTCAACATAGGGAGGATTTCAAGAATTATAGTGGAAATGTGCTGGCTGAAAAGATGGTTGAGGAGAGTTGACATTTAATATTACTACCTGTAGCAAAGGAGCTAGTATCTGCAGACTAAAGCTGATGGTGTGGTAGTGAAATACCTACAAAAGCAAACTGAGATGGACTTCCACACTAATTCTGCCATTCTGAGTAAGAGCTGATGCTTTCAGAATCCAGAAATATTCATTCTGCAGCGTCCCCAAAGTGGGGACGGAGCAGTCTGCCGTACAAATTATCTCACCTAATCTTATGGCAGAAGAGAAAGGATCATTAAAAAGACATCAGTGGAGCCCAACCAAAACCAGCTAACAAACCATGTTAACTCACATTTTAACATCAGAGCAGTTATTAGGTACCAAAGTCATGATCTAGCTTTGAGACTCTGCCTCCAGTTCAAAGCATTTTCTCAAATGAGTGATAATGTCTTTGTCATGTCTCTGCCCTGTACTCTAATTCTTAGACTAAGTCCAAGTTTGGGGATTTTAGACTGACTAAATAACTAATGAACCATGCTCATGTTTGGAGTCTGACATTGCTGATGAGCTTTGCAGTAAAGAATTGATTCTTCACCAGCTTCAGAGCATGTGACACCTGCTGCCATCCCTTGAGCAATAAATGAAAGAAGGGGTTTATAACAGATGCTTTAGAAGGCATAATGTACTCTTTTATGTTTCCTTCTACTCTCTCTATTAAAACAAAGTTTTTAAGCTGTTTTCTTTTCAGACAGATGACAAGTGAATCAGTAAGTAAACGAACAGATGCAGACAGTTTGACAGCCCATGAAAACAACAGTCCAGGGTACCAATGGCAAATCCGATTTATACGTTGCAGTATAGTGAATTCCTAGAAACAGTTGCATAGTCCTGGAAGTTTCTTGTTTAAAAGTAACTTTTCCCTGTGTTGCAAGTGAGTGTCAGCAGGTGCTGCTCAATACATGGCCAAATATGAGGACTGGAATTTGAATTTTGTTTTCACTTTGAGTTTTCTCCTCATTATCTGTCAGCACTGCAGTTCTCATGGCTCTCTGCCCTTTGTTTCCTGTGATTTCTGAATGACTCCTGTCCTTTCGATGGCTGCGTAATTCCTGCCTCTGCTTTGATAATCTCATTTTGGTGAGGGCCTGCTCAAACTGTTTGTGGCTTTGCCACTAATGCATTAAGTGTCTATTAAATCCATGATGCTCTAGTACGGGGTTTCGCTCCCTGTTCCTACTGAGTGTTTCTGTGCAGATTGTCCTGGTTTCAGCTGGGATAGAGTTAATTGTCTTCCTAGTAGCTGGTACGGTGCTGTGTTTTGAGTTCAGTAT